>JAYMTK010002007.1:0-14820 GCA_036897405.1 Pelargonium myrrhifolium | reverse complement strand
TAAAATCAAACCCCTTCTCCACTGCATAAGTCTTCAATACAGCTCTGAAAACACTTGCATTCTTGAACCTCGATCCCATTCCAATCTCAAATTTCTGCAAATCTGTCAAACTGTCCCACACCTTCACTTTGGACCTCTTGTTCCTTTTCTTCTTTGCACCATCTTCATTGTCACTGTCCAATACTGGAGCTTCCCAATCCTCCATCCCTACAACTTCACAATCACTATCTTCAGCTTGAACCTCTGCATCTTCGTCTTCCTCAACATTCGCATCATTCACTGGATTGCCATCTTGCTCATTCAAGTCCTCATCCTCATCCTCATTCATCTCCTCATCCTCATTCATCTCCTGTTCCTCATCCAAACTGGCCATGAAATTATAACTAGCCCATTCAGGATATTCAAATTTTTTTCCCCATCTACATCTGCACCCTCAGTTCCATCTTCACCATCAGAACCCTCACTCTCTTCACCATCTGCACCCTCAGTTGCCTCTGCCTCTACATCCCTTTCCCCATCACCAGCATTGCCCTCCTCTGCCTCTACATCCCTTTCCTCATCACCAGCATTGCCCTAAGAATTTACTACCCCTTCACCATTCCCAACATCAGCATCCCTTTCCACTTCAACACCAACACCCTCTGCCACAGAAACATCCTCCCCAATTCCATCTGGAATAAACTCAGAATCTTCACTATTATCACTTAACTCTTGCACCACTTTCATATTCCCATCATTATCTGGATCATTTACATCATATCCAGATTGTTTCAAACCATCCATCATATCTCGAGTGCAGTACATGTAATTGGGCTTCTCTACTTCTTTTTGTTTGATAAAATCACAACCTTCCAAGTTCGATCCCTCTCTAACAGACAACAACTTTCCACCAGGAGTAACTAATGCCAAAGGTTGTTCAGGAGGCGTGACCCACAGTGGAATAACATCCTCATACGCATATAGTGAAAACATAGGACCCAGATCAGTTTCTGAATTAATTTCTTCAACTCCCAACTTCAAAGAAAACCCAGGAACCAACCACCAAACCCTATATTCTAAAGGCTCATAACCTATATCTTCTACTAACCTACATATTTTCGCATAGTCGCACTTCTGATGGTCAATGTCCCCCACATAAGACACCTCTCCACCTTCATAGTGAAACTCAGGAACTTCAACAAAGTCCCCACCGTGATGTATTTGGAAGACCCTTGGTTTAGATTCTGCCTCCTTCTTCCTCTTGTCAATCGCATCTTTATCACCGTTAAAATCAACCATCTGAAGCAAAAATACACAAATGTAGGTCAACTTCCATGAATCAAGTCCGTATGGGTCAAAAATTGGGGGGATTTTTGAATTTCAAAAATCCCAACTACATTCACAAATAAAACTCAAAATGGGTCTACATTCAAACAAAAATAACACAAAAAGGCATAAACTTTACCTCTTTTGCAGATTAATCGCTTCCACTGGCCTTCACTTGCTTCACTTTCTTCTTCGTCTTCCTCCTTCACCACGAACCAGTACTCCACAAACCAGATGCAGCAACCTCCGAGGCTCAACGAAGAACACGATAAACCTAAGGTCTAACCACAAAAATCTCTTTGTTGGTTGAGAGGACAATGAAGAAGAAGATGAAAGTGAAAGTGACAGTGAAAATTATGAACACAGTGCGCTCAAATTTGTCTTAAAACCTCTTCGATTGCTACAGTTAAACTAGGGGCAAAATGGTCTTCTTAACATGTAATGGACGGAAATACTAACGGAACCAATTAAAAATCTAAGAGGGTAGTAACATGATATGACAGGGTAGTAACTTGACAAATTCGAATATAACAGGGTAGTAACATGAAATATTCCCATCACTATAAGAAGGTTATGGAGGTTGGTCCCTGGATGATTTTTGGCCATTACCTAACAGTCATACCATGGGTCTCAAATTTTAGGCCTAGCGTGGATTTGATTTCCTGAGCTTCCAATAGGCTACATTGATGAGGATATTCTATTAGAGGCAGCTGGGTATGTGGGTAAGCCCCTAAAGGTAGATATGACCACAAATGAGGCTAGTAGAGCTCAATATGTCAAAGTTTGTGTGGAGATGGATCTGAGCAAGCCTTTAGTGTCAAAGGTGTGGTGAGATGGGTTTATTCAACCAGTGGCATATGAAGGGCAACATATGATATGTTTTGCGTGTGGTAGAACGGGACATAGAGACAGAAGTTGTATGTATGCGGTGACTCCCATGGTTACTGAAAATGGGAATATAACCGTAGGTACTCCTCAGTAGGTTCAAGACATGGGGACACAAGCAACACCAATTCAAAATGATCACGCCCAGATTATGGCCATAGAAGGTGAATGGCGCAAAAAATGTTGGGGGAAATCGCTCTGTTGTGGCGCGAGCTGGGGAAGAGTTTGGAGCTTGAATGGTTGTGCTGAGGAGAGGAGCGAGGAAGACAGTGTTTAATGGCAAGGAAGCAGGGAAGATGGTTCACATAATAGCCAGAGGCATTTAATTGGTCAGCAAGAGTCGAGGTATGAAGCTTTGGTAACTCTGCATGAAGAGGCTAACATAACTACTGAAGAAAAGGGTAGTAAGCAGTTTGAGGGAGTAGTGGAAGGGAAGAATGGGCTTAATACCCAACATGGTGGTAGGGCCTTAGCGTCTGGGTCGGCCACACCTAAAGGAGGTAGTCAGGGAGCAAATGGGCCGAGGTTTATGGGGCCTAAGAGTGTTAATAAAGTGGGGAAGGAGGGGTATGTCCTCCAATTGTGTTTCAGTTGCTTCTGGTAATGTTTCAAATACTCAGCTGGGAGAGAGGGTTCAAGAAACTCAGGTTAGGCAGAATGGAGATAGTGTTCGTGGTGGGTTTGGTGGAAGAGGTGGCGCGGCGGGAGGTAGGCACAGTTTGGGTTTTGGTGCAGCACAGACTAGACCTTAACAAGTCGCCTGATGTAAATGGGGCGATTGCGGAGCTCCGACAAGCGGCGGCGGGACA
The DNA here is from genome assembly GCA_036897405.1 of Pelargonium myrrhifolium. Lineage (NCBI taxonomy): Eukaryota > Viridiplantae > Streptophyta > Magnoliopsida > Geraniales > Geraniaceae > Pelargonium > Pelargonium myrrhifolium. The sequence continues at coordinate 11,821 of JAYMTK010002007.1, read as the reverse complement.
CGCGCCGGGATAGAGGGAAATTATCGGTGTGGATGGTGATGGCGAGATGATGCGCATCGTCATAGATCAGACGTTCTTGGAGAGCATTGGTATGGTCTCCACTTCCAATTCTAGTCATTAATTATGTCGTTCACGTTTTGGAATTGTAGAGATATGGGTTCGGTTGATAAATATCGTTTTATTAAAGAATTGGTACGCATGAATAGAGTTGATTTTCTTGCTATTTTTGAGCCTCGTATAAGTGGGGAAAAAACTGACAGTGTTTGTAGAAAGTTAGGATTTCACCATTGGGTCCGATCGGAGGCAATTGGTCGGTCGGGAAGAATTTGGTGTTGTTGGAATTTGGATAATTTGGATGTGCATTTGGGTGGTATCTCGGAGAAAGTGGTCCATTTGACTATTACCAATTTGGGAAGACACACGTTTTTTCTCTCGTGTTTGTATAAGTCCTAATTGGGAGGTACGGAAGCGTCTTTGGGATGCTATGGAAGTTATGGCAGCTGATATAAATATGTCGTGCCTCGTTTGTGGAGATATGAATGAGGTTGCAGAGTCATTTGAGAAGTTGGGAAGAAGAAAGGTGGATGTGAATCGTCTTGAGACTTTTCGTTACTGAATTCGTATGGGAAGCTTTATGGACCTGGGGTTCTCAAGGCAGAGGTACACGTGGTCAAATTCGCAGCAGGGTCGGAACAGGATATTGTGCAAACTTGACAGGTGCTTAAGTAACGACAATTGGAGATTGTTATTTCCGCAAGCTCATGTTTGTCACATCCCGTGTCCATTCAGACCATTGCCCGATGTTGATGTCCTTAAAGCCGAAGCAACCTTATAAGGGACCGAGACCGTTCAGATTTGAAAGAATGTGGTTAACACATGAGGAGTTAGTTAAAGTGGTTCGTCAATCTTGGAGGCACTATAGATCTGATCTGTTACCAACAAGGTTTCTTGCTTTAAGGGATCAGTTGGTGGCTTGGAATCGGGATCAATTTGGGAACATTTTTGCTCAGAAAAAAATCCATCCTCCGTAGGTTGGAACAGATTCAGAGGTATTTTCAATCGGCTCCCTATGCTTTTTTGAGCAAGGTTGAGTCGAATTTAGTGAGACAGTTGAAGGTAGTTTTGGAGCGGGAAGAATTACTTTGGCAGCAAAAGTCAAGAAGGCATTTCATTTTCGAGGGCGAGAGGAATACAAGCTTTTTCCATCTATCTACTATTCGTCGCCGTAAGAAAAATAAAATCATGCACCTCAAGGATGACGAAGGCAATTGGGTTGAAGGTGATGACAATTTGAGGAAACTGACAGTGGATTTTTTTGCTAAAATTTATGGGGAGCATGAGGCTGAGAGGTTTGTGGATAGTGATTGGGATGGCCCGGTTTTGAGTATTGAGGACCAAGAGGCTCTTAATGCTCCCATAACTGCTGAGGAAGTGAGACTTGCTAGTTTTGATATGAAACCTTGGAAGGCGGCAGGATGGGATGGGTTCCAAGCAAGATTCTATCAAAAAATTTGGCGTTACGTATATCAATTGCACCCTCCTGGTTCTTATACCAAAAGTTGCTAACCCGTTTTGCCTGACGCAATACAAACCGATAAATCTCTATATCATGTCGGTGAAGATTATCTCAAAGGTCCTTGTTAACAGGTTTCGACCTCTTTTAGATGATCTCATCGCTGAAAATCAAGGGAGCTTTATCCCAGGAAGATCTACTCGTAATAATATTCTGATTGTCCAAGAGCTATTGCACAAGATCAGGGTGGAAAAGAAAGATACGAGATTTCTTGCACTCAAGTTGGATCTTCAAAAAGCGTATGATAGAATTTTTGGGGACTTCCTTGAGTAGACTTTAAACTTTTTCAGGCTCCTTGCAAAATGGATTAGAATTATTATGGTTATGGTTCGCTCGGTTGTGATGTCGATCCTTTTTAATGGGTCGGTCACTGATAGCTTCAAGTTACAATGTGGTCTTCGTTATGGAGACCCACTCTCGCCGTATTTATTCATTCTGTCTACGAAAAGGCTGGGTAGACTCATTGAGAGGCGTGTAGCTACTGGAGCATGAGTGCCAATGACTATAACCAGGAATGGGATTGGGGTTTCACATTTATTCTTTGTGGATGATCTCACCCTCTTTGGTAAGGCAACATATCCTCAGGGTGTTGTGATAAGGAATGTTCTGGATGAATTCTGTGATATGTAGGGACAATGTGTAAGCTTTGAGAAGTCAAAATTTACTACATCCCCGTGTGTCCGTGAATCCCAAAAGATGCGGCTTAGCTTAGCTCTAAACATTAGTTACACGATAGATCTTGGTGTATTCTTAGGGTTCCCGCTGCATTGCAAGAGACACAAAGCTGAAAATTAAAACTATTTGGTGGATAAAGTGAACTGGAGGCTTGTAGGATGGAAGGCTAAACACTTCTCGCTTGCAAGTAGGAAAAATTTAATTAAGTCAGTCATCTCTTCCATGGCGACTTACATCATGCAGACAGAGTGGTTACCTCGATCAGTATGCAATAAGATTGATGCTGCTAACCGAAGGTTTTTATGGGGTGGTTCTGAAAACGTCAGAAAGGTTCATCTTGTTTCATGGGAGACGGTCACTAAGCAGAGAAAAGATGAAGGGTTTGGGATTAGGCGCATGGACTTCCTAAACACCTCCATACTCGGGAAGGTGTGTTGGGAGGTAATGATGGACCTGACACCCCTGTGGCCTCGTTTATTTCATGAGAAATATGGAGTGGCGGGCTCGATTTTGGCTTATAAGTCTACACCAGGCGATTCTCGTATGTGGAAGGGGATTTCATGACGTGCGAACTGGTTAGAGTCGGGCCTAGGATAGAAGATTGGCAACGGTGAATCAATTAATTTTTTTAGAGACGTTTGTTGTGATGATTCTCAGTTGGCTTATCACCTCCATTTCAATTCCCCGGAGAATATGAAAGTTAAAGGTTTTTTTACTAATACAAGTGGTTGGGATGTGAAGTTAGTGCGAGACACTCTCCCCCGAGACCTAGCTGATTTAGTGCTTAAATTTTTGGTTCCGGTCAGGATGATGTCGGGTGATCGAGTCATGTGGAGGCTACATAAATCGAGGGTCTTTACAGTTAAATCAGCTTATGATCATACTAATCGGTCGACTGTTGGAACAGACTCAATTTGGAGAAGTATTTAGAAATTTAAGGGCCCAACGAAGTGGGGTTATCTGATCTGGCTTATCAGGCATAAAAGACTGCATATTGCGGCTCTTCACTTCCGACGGGGGATTGCAACCGATCCTCTGTGTTTCAGGTGAAAAACTTTTGTGGAGGATGAAATCCATCTTCTTAGGAACTGCTCTATGGCCAGTAACCTTTGGATGGAGGTGGCCCCGCCTCAATTTCTTGGTACGTTCTTCTCTTATCCTATTGATAATTGGATTCGATGGAATTTAGAATTTAGAACATGCCAAGGAGATTGTGGGAGTAATTGAGTCATGTTATATTTTTGGAGCTGGTATATGAATGTTGTGGCATTGGATATGTGGGCAATTGTTGCAAATAGACTACAAGATTCCCTTTAATTTGGTACACTCTGTTATGGAGGAAGCTAGGGTGGTCAAAACAGTGTCGGACTCAAGTTCTGGTGCAGGTATAGCCAAATCTAATGTCATGATAAGTTGGCTTCCTCCCCCGATAGCTGGGTCATGCTAAACACTGATGGTGCAAGTAAAGGGAACCCTGGTTCGGCTGCGTACGGGGGAGTTGTAAGGGACAGTGATGGATGATGGCTAGTTGGCTTCTCGGGCTTTATTGGGCACTGCTCAACGTTAGTTGCTAAATTGGAGGGGTTTCGAGCTGGTCTCAATTTAGTTTGGAAGAGTGTGTGGGAGAAGGTGAAGGCTATGATGTACTCGAATGCTATGGTGGATCTCGTTAATGGGAATGCGGTAGGAAGTTGGAGGGTGGATGGTACCCTAGTTGATATTCGCCAGTTTTTTCGGAAAGATTGGGAGGTTATTGTCGAGCATGGGTTCCGTGAGAGTAATCAAGTAGCGGACAAGTTAGCCAATTTGGGCTTGGAAGTTGTGGACCGTTGGAAGCTTTATCCTATAGTGCCTATGAAGGTGATTGAGCTGGTTCGTAATGATTTGAAGGGGCGGGAGGGTGGCGAGTTCTCGCTGAATTCCTCTTGGCGCAAACTTTGTGTAGCTGCTCTTTTGTTTGTTGTTTTTTCATGTTTCAACCCAAAAAAAAAAAAGAGAAGAATCCTGGGAAGAGATGATTGGGTCCCACTTTATTAAAAAGGAGAGAAGTGAAATTATATTGAATATTTATAATAAGGGCAATTTGGTCTACTAGGTAAAAAAGGCATGGATTTATACTTAAATGGCGTGAATAATCAGCCCCTAAGTAAATGTCATCATCAAATTAATTGTTCATTGATGAGACTTAATTTGAGTCATATTATATACTATAATATATTGTTAAAAATTTGTTCTTATTTATACGGTAGTCATATTATTGACTCATTAATTAAAATAATAGAAACATTCATTAAGGTTCAAGAACCTCTTTGAAGAACATATACCTTTGAAAGGTTTTTCAACATCAAATGCTTTAACGTTGTTTTAAAACTCATTTATGGTTTCAATGAATTGAGTACTTTCAAAATAAAGTCTAAACGTGTGAGAGAAATATATCGCATATGTGAATTTCAAGATGTCACACACGCGTGCCATGAGTTCAAATGGTAGTTTTATCCATGACATGGTAATGTCGTATTGACGAAAAAAAATGTCACGATGACGTGGCAAAAGGACCTATTGATGAGGTGCAAACAATGATGCATTGAATATGTCATCACCTTAGAATTCTTAAGATGCTAGGGCATCACGGTCGTTAGGGCATTACGGTGGTCGGACGACCAAATCCAACAAGATGCCCCAGAGCATACCATGCCGAGAGCTATTTTAAACTTTTAATTCCGCATCATCAAAACTAATTAACTTTGATTGACAGCGTGATCTATTTTTGACCCAAAAATGAAAGTTTAAGAACTATTTTTACTTCTTCAAATTTTAGATACTAATAAAAGTTATATGAAAGTTCAAGGAAATTTTGGCCATTAATCCATTCTAGTACTACAACAGAAATTTCAAATAGTAAACTTTTTCTCAAACATTTCTCCAAGAAACTCATGATTAAATAATTACTGTAGAATGATTAAGAATGTGTCATAATTATGCATTAAAATTTTAGAATAGAGAAGATGGAAAATTTGAGGATGAAGAAAAAACTCAGAGGGTAGATTATAGTTCAAGGACTGCAAAGGTTCTTAAGATCCTCCTCCTTAGCATACCAGCCTGGTATGATCTTTGACACATGGGGGTACAAATCCTTGTACGAATTTCTAATTGTTCCTTCTGCAACTCCAGTCGCTAGCGAGATATCTGCACGCAAACACACACGTCTTAATGCGAACAACGGTCGGATTCCAATATGAAACTATCATTATCATATAAAGAATATTTTTGGGGTCTTAAATATACAAACACTCAAGTGTCAATAATGGGCAATCAATGACCACACAATGTTTAGTAAATCACTGGTATTTCCAACTGCAATACCAATCCAAATTAACTTCAAGTGATAAATAAGACAAAGACAGACAAACCTCTAAGGAGCTTCTTATCATCTGAAAGCTGAGTTATAATGTAAATAACTGCTGCTGCTATTGATATAGGGCTTCTCCTGAAAATTCATTTCAAAGAAAAATGGAAGTGCGTAAATTTCTGGAGCAAAACCATAATCTATCTAAAAGCCTTTAGTTCGGGTCTTTCAGGGCAAAAAAAAGCACAATAATCTCCTGCTGCAAGAACTATGTGCCAGTAGAGAAGGAAAGATGCTAATAAGGCTATTGGAAGCAGGAAAAAAAAAACAGATAATTAGATATAAAAGACGCATGCATGTTTTTCATTATGAACTTTTACCAAACATAAAAGATGAGCTATCAATTTTCTACAAATAGGTCTTGAACACTAACAAGTAACAATGTTAAAAATTTCCGTTAGATATGTTTACGCAACAGTCCAGTTGGCAGCTATAGCTAACAAGGAAAGCAACGTGTCAATTTTTTCTAACGCGGCTTTGGAACAAGCATTAACGGACCATTTTTTTTCTTCTAAAACCGTGTCTTTAACAGCTTGGTCAGTGCCGATCAATGATTGGCCCAAAATCACGTTAAAAAATTGACATGTCACTCTCAATATTAGTTAAAACTGCCAACTGGACCAACACGTAGCATATTTCAACAAAACAAAAAAAAAAAAATTAACATCGTTAGTGTTCAACACCTTTTTTTTATAGTTCATGTACCTATTTGTACGAAGTTTCGCAAAATAGACCTATTTGTACATTTGCTAAAAGTTCATGTATGAAAAAGTATACATGTCTCCATATAAATTATTTTTAAAAATGACAAAACATCTATTTGGAGCTTTGTTGACCCTTCTTAGACCTTAGACTTGCATTCACCAAGACCTATCCGTAGAACTTCATCCTAGATGTCCAACGGACAGACATCAAGAGTGTATCTACATCAGAAGTTATCAGAATTTCATTTCTTCTTAGTTCCAGCTATAAATGTGAGGTTTGAACTCCCTATCTAATTTGCAAGCAACACGGAAGCCTGGAAGGGTACCCTAACTATGCATGGCACATGGTGTAAACTCTCTGTGAGTGAAAACTCACTTACAAACAAGGTGAATATTATCTCCAATATATCATACAACATGATGCAAGAGTACCTTATATCAAACTCCTCAGACTTCTGAACAGCTTCTTGGGCAGCTTTAACAGCTTGATTGGTCATGCCGAGATTGGAACAGAAACGTCTCTGGAAATCAAGTAGAGAATTTATATCAATGACAACAGCAATGGTAGTAAAAAACACAACCGAACGGAGTGAATTTTACAGTGTTTCAAAGAAAAAGAATTAGTTGAGAATGAAGATATGTTCACCATGAAGTCCCCTGCATGTATAGTTCCCATCTCCACTGACTGACCCGTCTCCAGTCCAAGCTGTTTCACTATGTACTCCTTTGCTCGTCCAATTTCCTTCTTTGTGGCTCCATTGGCAACAGAGCAAATTTCTAGTTGAAATCCAGAGGTTCAGGGAAGCTCAAACAACATAAATCAGGAAGCACCCAGATGTTAAAAGAATCTTAGGCTGTACCCTTAACAGTTCGAGGCTTGTCTTCTTGCCGGCAAGCAATATACAGGCAGGCAGCTAACAATGCATCCTGATTTCTCCCTCTACTAGACTTTTGGTCTTCCACCTTCTTGTATATTTCATTAGCTCGATCCTTTAAATCAATGGTGCAAGCAACATCAGAAGAAAACCACAAGTATTTTTTTATATATATAAAAATTGGAGAAGAGGTGGAGTCAGGATTTGATCCCAAGATCTTGTGAGAGTGACTTGGGGTCACATCACATGGGATTAAAACATTAAAAAAAAAACAAGAAAATCGTCAAATTTTCATAAACATACTGATAGAATGTAAATCTAAGTTAATGAAACAGATTAAAATTTTCTGGAACGTCTTCTTCAATTGCAGTTTAATACATGTAGTGCACTAGAGCTCATATTTAGAAATCCTATGATTTGTGTAATTTTGAATCAATTGATTGGATAAGGAAAATGCTAAAGAGATTCTTGATGATACTTGGATGATGAGGAAAATAATGGGATTCTCTAACACTTGTCAGTTCACCAAGGTACTTCTAATATTCAGCTTTTGTTTACAATAATAAACTTTAACACCTTTTCACTCATCATGCAGTCACATACAGAAAACAAATATAAAAAAAGTGATCCACATTCAATAGTGCCAATTTGGTTTTACGCATATACAATTCAAAACCATGAAAATAAGTTCAACATTATACAGGAGAATGCATCTGGCCCAGATAATGGAATGATTGATGTCAGATGACATAATTAAGCTAACAATGGATAAAGAGAAATACCTTGATGGTTGCGACAAGGCCCAACCTGAGACACAAATTTCTCAATGTCAGCTATATTTTTGTTGTGGTCTCCAAGGAAAATACAAAATAAATATCCTATGCCAATAGTCTCATTTCATAATTTAATTACACGATTTTAAATATATTCCCAGTTAGTGTAAGGGGAAAGGAACATAGCTCAATGCATGAATTGAGAAAGTGGATAGAATACATGCCAAAAGAGAAGAAAAGAACATAAGTTATAGAAGTTTATTAAAACAGTGATATCTGATAAACGGGAAAACCTAATGATCTTTCAGGGTAGCAGAAAACCCATCCCTCTGACCTAACAGTTGCACTTAAATCAGGAAGCCAAACTACATACACAAGATAGTTTGAAGATAACAACATCTGGAAAACCGCCTCATAACAGTTTCTTAGGAAGACTAAAAAAAAAAAAAGTATGAAACTATGATAGTTAAGGAATGGAGATTTATTTGGATTATTTCTAGAAAAAAGAAAAAAAAAAAGCCAAAACCTTATACATGAATGAACCATGGTGCTGAGTGTTGACAACGTCAGCTTGAAGGATGAAAACTACTAAATAATGCCTAAACTTCAATCACAAAGAGTTGTTACCTTACAACTAATCATGTTATGAGCTTTTCTGAACTGTTAGACAGGACTAGCCAACTATCTGGTTAACCAAATACAAAACCGTATGACTGACAGAGCAAGCAATCAAACTGTTTGATAACTTACATAACTGACTCGCCAAATGAATAATCAATTTTAATCATTTGCAAATGTAATCTTAAATGCAAAAATAATCACTATGATCATTCCAGGCAAATTAAATAAAGAGACAAAAAAGGAAATAGACATTAACATCAAGATCAGTACAGCTGCCCTCTGATTAATAGATTAGCTAAGCAGAAAAGATAGAAAAAACAAACCATTTGGTCCATATAGAATAAAAAGTTAAAAACAAAAACAAAGCCAACTTTATGTTTCCTCTGTGTTCCAAAAACAACATAACCTTTCAAACCAATCAAGTCTGAAAGTTCTAACTAATAGCCTCCCTGTAGTGCACCATATAAGATCCCAGTTTCAAGTCATGCAATCGTACTAGCCCCTTAAACCACTAGCCACAACCACCATTACAGTAGTGCAAAGTTGGAGGATACTACAAAACCTCTTAGCTAGCAATTGCTTCTAAATTAGCAAACATAACTACATACAAGTGCATATTTGGAAAGAAAAAAACCTTGTTAAGATAAAACACACATGGATGAAGCAAAAAAAAAAAAAAAAACTCCTCATCACATTGGACAAGATTAAAACAAGTTTATAATGAAAATTCGGGAATGGAGATTATTTCCAGATCACACCTGAAAGAACCATTTGCTATCAAAGTCAGGTGTGAGGATAAAAACCATTAGATCAGTATAACAAAGCAGAACAAAGGCACACAACTTATCATTTGGTAGAAAAGAGAAAATCATTGAAACAAATATGCAATTTTGGGTTTTTCCTGGTGTTCCAAATTCAATGTAACTTTTCAAATCAGTCTAATCTTAATTTTCTAAGAACCATGGTCCCAATTGAGCTTCAAAAAGTATGAAGTAGTTTGTTTTTGTTTCAGTTCCATTTTTTCTTTGATTTACCCTCACTTTCTCGGAAAACAAATAGACCGCCCTAAGCTTCTACAGCCTCCCATTTATCAGGTATAGCATCAGCAATCCTCGATCAAAATTCAATACCCACCCATAATCAGATTATCAGTTATATCTATCAATTTATTAGAACCTCCGCATCCAGACCTCTCATAATCCCAGAAAGATCGAGCGAAAACCCCTACCTATCGGACATGGTAGCAATGGTCTTAAAGGCGAGAATGAGCCCCCGATCCGGATTGGAGCCGCGATTCTGCCAGCGGCCGAGCGACGAGGAGAGGAAATCGCCGGACGCCCCGTTGGGCTTGGCAATGACGGTGGAGAGGCCACCGTCGGCGAGGAGCGGGTTGGTGGGCCCGCCGACACGGACGGGGTCGTTGTCGCCGGATTCATTGGCGAATGTTCTCCACTCGGAGGTCTCGTCGATCGAATGCGACTCGAGCACGAGGCCGCACTCGGAGCAGACAGTGTCCCCGGCCGAGTGGTCGAACACGACCTCGGTGTGCTTCTTGCAGTCGGAGCAATAGGCATCAGACATGATTATACGAATTTACGAGCGAGCGATTGTGGTGCCTCTGTGTGCGGTTTGATCGTTTATTCTGCTCTAACGGCGGTGGCGATGGTGGTGGCGGCGGCGGCGAAGACGGTGGTGGAGGAGAGGAAGAGGAAGTAGAGGAAATGGATAGATTGGGTATAAATAGAGAGAGAGAGAGAGAGAGAGAGAGAGAGAGAGAGAGAGAGAGAGAAATGACTTGTTAGGAAAGTCATGTGGATTTCATTTCATTTTTATTTGGGGCCTTGTTTTTAACATGTAGTACTTGCTACTTCTAATTTGGGTCAAGTGGGCTTCTAGATGAGATCAATTTTAATGTGTTTTAAAATTAAATATCTATAGGCCACTTGCTCCAACAGTTCAACACCTTGTTTCTATTTCTAACCCTTGGGATATTTGTTTAGGTTAAAGAGGAGCGAGTGAATGCTTCATGCAAGTATAGTACACAAGTATTATGGTGTGGTGATGCGTTTGTTTTGACTCGATCAATTAAACGCATTAGAATGTGTTGTCGTTTTGTTCATGTATTAAGCATTTAGAGTTGTTGTCTTGAAATGTTGAAGTTTTGAGATAGAACTGGAGTCTCAGGCCCTTGGAAGCGGAGCTAGAATCGAATTCTTGATCATGAGTTTATGGTGCATGTGCAATGGTAGCATACTGCTAATGGATATTCGAGTGTCTTCTCAAAAATTGTCTCAAACATGAGATTAATATTTCAAGGTTAAATGATTCTAGACTCCCTGAACTTTCTTGGATTTTGAAGTTGACCCTTAGTTAGGATTTTCACTTGTTCTGATCCTTGGATTTTCCATTTTTTTTTTAATTTGATTCAATTTACCTGTTGTAACAAGTTGTTTACCTACACGTCAGCAATGAAGTGTTGTAGATTTGAAAGTTAATCCCTAAACTTTACATTTAAAAAAAAAAATACTCCAACTCCAACCCCGAAGTTGTTCGTCATTTTCACACTCATTTCGTCTTCTTTTCTTGCCGGAGTTTTCTAAGTTCCTTTATCCTTTCTTCGCCTAAGACTATGGTGATCCCGTAAACCGCCGATCATCCATGTGGAAGATAGCCTAGACAATTCTGATGACTTGGAGGAGAGCAGAGCAGTTTCAATTCGAGAACATCAAAAGGTCCGAAACGATTTCGGTTGAAACTCAAAAATAGAGACCACCGGAAGATTTGCGGCGAGAAGCTTTTCCATTTAGCTCTGACTTCAGACAGTCTCAGGACTGTTACGACCGATGTGAATAACAACTACTTTCTTAAAAAACAGAGATTGACTCATTGGAGTCTTTGGGTCGCAAGAGTCTTGGACGAAGAAAGGACAGAGGAACTCAAAAAGCACCGGTAAAAAGAGAAGCTGAAGTGCGTGTAAAAATAACGGACAACTCTACGGTGATGAGTTGGAGTAAATTCAAAAAAAAAAATGGTCCATGGATTAAGTTTTAGATCCACAATAGTTCATTACTTGGACCAAATTTATAAATATATATATATATATAGGGTAAAATGTATATCAATTGACTGATATAAAGTTATATCAGTTGCAACTTAACAGACCCAATGAGGTGATGACACCTCATTTAAAATCA
>JAYMTK010002006.1:0-14821 GCA_036897405.1 Pelargonium myrrhifolium | reverse complement strand
GGTACTAGATTTGGTAGAAAATAAAAATATGGGTACCAACTCTGGTAAAATAAAAGATTGGGTACTAGATTTGGTTTCACGCATAAGTTTGGGTACCAAAAGTACATATAACCCTTAAACTTGGTGTCAACCCATGCGCCTTAACGGGATATGATGATTGAACTTGGTGCCCAACCCATGTATTTTTGCAGGTCACGGCGATTGAACTTTGTGCCCTAACCATACTCCTCGAAAGGCCATGAAGATTGAAATTAGTTCCTAACTCATGCGCCTCAACGAGGCACGATGATTGATATTAGTGCCTAACACATGTACCTCGAAAAGCCACGACGATTGAGCTTAGTTCCCAACACATGCGTCTCGACGGGCTTTAGCCAATTAACTTGATGGAGTTGATTTATGTCTTTCGAGGCATGATGATCGAACGTTAAGGGAAAGTTGACCCATACCTTCGAGGGACATAGTGATTAAACTTTCCTTGTGTAGTTGATCCATTCCTTCATGAGGCATGACGATCAAATGCCCGGGGAGAGTTGACCCATTTCTTTAGGAGACACGGCTTTCAAAATTATTTAGTGGAGTTGATCCATGCTTTCATGAGTTATGATGATCAAACGTTCAAGGAGAGTCAACACATGACGTTTAGGGTTATCTTTCTTCGTGGACAAACTTTTTTCTACTTGATCATTTCTCCATGAGTACTTTTTCCTTGGGGGTATTTAGGGTTGGCCCTGAATTGTTCAAATTCTCATTCTCTCAACTTTTTCTCCATAAATATTTTGAACTAGAGGAAATCTTTGTTTTTATTCACTTTCCTTTTGTGTAGCTTGTTCCGTAGGTTCTTGTTGTTTCCTTTTCTTCTTCTCGATGCCAATTTAATGAGTAAGCAAAATTCATTCATTTGAGGGCATTTTCGAGCACATTCTCCTACGTGGTGTTGAGTGGTTTGTAATCAGAGGTCTCTATTGCATTATCTTTATTATCCTCACCAAGTGTCTTTTTCATCTTTCCATTTTCCCCAACGTCAACGACACGTTGGGCTCTATCTAACATGTCCTCAACCTTGATGTGATCGTAGACCATATTTAGCATTTCCTATAAAAAAAAAGCTTGTTGTTTGTGAACACATTGTAAAAGATTGAGGAGAGGAGCATGCCTTGGAACATAGTAGTTACTGTGTCATTAGTAACTAAATTGCACTAGTATACAAATTTGCAAAATCGCTCCACAAATTGGGCAAGAGGCGCGTATTTCCTTTACTCAATGTGGATGAGTTGTGTTTGGCATTTGACCAATTTCAGGATGTGATAACCCATTATAAGAGGTTCATGAACCAGGTTTGGGTCGTCCCTCAAAAGGAACACGCGAAGAGTTTGCATAAGGTTGCATCATACTTTGTTTTTTGTTACATTCAGAGATTAATACTTATTTGGAGACTAGATGAAAATGGTCAGCCCATTATATGAAATGTCTAGAAACTGGATTCGTGGATCGGTTAGGACCAAACGAAGGGGCCAAACTTAGAGGGTTGCCGACGACCAAACAACCATCACAATTTCCACTCCGGTTGAGACAAATTTCTCCTTGATTTTTTGGAGCTCCTCTTTTAGCTGGATAAGGGTTATTCTTGATATCCTTAGTCATGCCTTGGGAACCTCTTGTTCTCATGTACAAAGGCTGGTGGATCGATTTCTTCCCCAACCCTTCAACTCAAGCTATCGTTTGTTCAATAATAGGACGATGATCAAAAAAATTTGTCTAAGATTTTATTCTCATGACCTAGCAAATTTAGAGTCTCGATTTCTTTCTTCTTATTGGTTGTGTGGGAGAACCCACCATCGTGGGCAACGAGGTATTGGTGGCGCCTATGGTAAGAGGAAGTCCTATCACGGGCATGATCATTATGAACACAACGAGTTTGGGTGTAATAATAGCAATGATGTATTCGAAATATATAGAAGAGGTGCACCTGTGAGAGTCCTCTCCGCTCTTGCATGAGGCATAAAAAGGAGATGGTAGTGGATCCTGTGGATCGTGGGTTGCAGGAGCAGTTGGGGTTATGCTAGAGAAGTTCTTGAGCATGTAACGATCATTTGTTCAGTGAATGTCTACATGATATCGATGAAGCCCATCAGGATAAGGGCCATTCCTTGAGGATGCGGAACGACTGGTGAGACTTGAGAGATTCCTCCCGCGTAGGTGAAAATCCTTTGATTATGGTCATGATGTCCTTGAAGGTCGACTGGGTCATGGATGAGACTTTTCATGGTTACGGGTGTGAGGAAACAAATCAAAAATGTAGATTTCGGGACAGAACCTCGAGCGTGAGAGTAAAATATCAGCTAGAAATAACAAGAGCTCTAAAGGGCATTCTCGAGAGAGAGAAACAATTAAATGCATTTGCAAGGGATGAGCTCTGAGGAAACTTTTGGGGCTTTACATTCGGAGAAGAACTTCAAGGAAGTATTGAGGGCTTCACATTCACGAAAGAGTTATGAGAAGCATTTGGGATCACATACTAGGATTAGAGTTTTGAGAAATCTTTTGGGGTCACAAATTCATAGGAGATCTTTAAAGAATATTTTGGGGCTCCAAAGATACTTTCGTGGCTATAGGGGAGCGTTTGGGTTTTTAGTGCTCCAGGTCTCGAGGAAATACTCCATGACTCTTATAGTGACTAAGTGTTGAGATTTCTCTTGATAACTTTGAGGCTCTTTATTGGAGCAAGTGTTAGGTTCCCAAAATTGAGCTCTTTAGAGATCATCGCTTTGGAATTAGATTCTCCGTATCAGATTCTTTCATAAGACCTTACTTCTCAGTATGAAGAGTATTTTTTTGTAGGGCACAATGGACAAACAGATGAGCGTGTGTTTGGATGTAGTTTAGGGGCCACGGTTGCGACATGTGTCCCTTCCTCCTAGGTATCTCGCGCGAAGTTGTACGAGTGTTCGCCACTAGGGTTGCGACCTCAAAACCAGGGTTTCGATATCATTTCTTTTCCCATGAGTATCTAACATGCGATTATACAAGGTGTTCGACCTAGGTCCGCAACATCGGTCTTTTCCCCTATGAGAATCTCGTGTGCGGTTGTACTAGGTGTTCAAGACTCATGGTCGCGCGGTGTTGTATGTGGTTTTTAGCCTGGGGCCATGACATCGACTCCTTCAGCATGGGAACCTTGCGAGAAGTTGTACGGGATGTTCGACCCAAGGCCACAATATTGGTTCCTTTCCTACATGCATCTCACGCGAATCTGTACTTTGCAGGCTGTTCGGGTAGGCCTTCATTGGGGGACCAAAAACGGACATCTTGGGCTATTTGAGGCGACTTTTTTTTTGGACTTGGTGATGTTGCATTCAAAGGTTTGAGATAACAAGAGGTCTATTAAGGAGATGTTGCGCTCGGGCGCCATGTGTCGCGTTGTCATTTTTTCCTGAATTTTCATCTAGCACCAATAATTATAGGTGAAAATTAACATGACATGTTTAGTTTTAATGCACTCCCGAATCTACAAATGTATCAGGAAAGGTATTAGCTCATGTGTACAATTTCACGTGTTTTAAAGCACTTGCATATTTATCAGTTGTTTGCAACACATTTGTTAGGAGCTTCCAGACGTTTAAAAAACACATTCCCAAATAAAAAAGAAGATACAATGGGTCCAAAAAATTTATTGTTTCAAGTTTCACACAATAGTTGGTCCAAAATCTATTTTTGGGTACATGAAATACACGTGCTTTTTTAAGCACATGTATTTACATTTCTAATGTATAATATAAAAAAAATTGAGTATGCATGTCAATTATAACTTTTTAGAAAGTTTTTTAATTAGTATAACTATACATACCATTTTAGAAAGTCTTTTTTATTAAGAATAAAGTTCTCATACGTCCCTAAACTATATCATTTGTTCCACTCGGCTCCCCAAACTTTACTTTGTTCCTGCGAAATACGCAACTTTCCATAATGGTTCAACGAAATGCAAAATTTGTCAATTTTGTTTCTATTTTGTCACAATTCCGTCAAATTAATTGAAGAAATCCATTAAAACTAATTGGCGCCGTTAAAATTTAAAATAAAATATGTTTTTACTTTTCACCCTTCTATATTTTTTATGTTTATTTTTTTCAGTTTTACTGTCTTCTTCCTCACACCCAAATGAACAAAACTCGAAACCTTAAACGCCCCAACAACAATAACTCAAAAGATCAGAATTTAAGAAAGCAAAAACCCTACTAAGCAAGAAAACTAGCTATCTTCAATCCAGTTAACCCAAGCAACAAATTAAACATACACACACAAAAATTAGGGCTTCCTGCGATCTAATCAAACTCGAGACTGGTATAAAACTGAAATTGAATGAAATCATAACATGTGAAATGTTCTCATTGGCTTCGGCGATGAAACAACGGGTTCCTTCTTTCAAACCTATCAATTGCTTGACGACCACTAGTAATTATGAAAACACCATGTAGGAGTTGTAAGCTGCCATTTAAGCTACTATTGTGTTGGAAAACAATTAAGCTCAGATCATGTCAACACTAATTGATTCGGAGGTTAGTTAACTTTGTGTCTTTTTTTTTCTTTCTAAATTTGAAGTTTTAGGTGCCAAAATAATTAAAGACTTGAATTCTTCGACACCAAAAAGCATCATTTTGACGAAAAAGATGGTAAAAATGAAAAATATAAAAAGTGAAAAAGTCGAAATATATTTTATTTAAATTTATAAGAGTGTCATCAATTAGTTTTAATAGATTATGTCAACAATTTGACGGAATAGACTTCGCTTGTCCATTATAAAAAGTTGTGTACTTTCGGGAACAAAATAAATCTTAGAAACCTGAGTGGAACATATGATATAGTTCAAGAGTCTGGGAAGTGGGAACATTAATTATTCTCTTTTTTTAAAACATTAGTTTTTACCAGTTGAGCTACACAACAGGAGGTAGCTCTCTCTTATAAATTCCAAATCTCATCTTGTACTGTCGGTAAAGAAGGTTGAACTCGAGACCTTAAAAGAAATCCAAACTGTTTAAACCGCTTGATACAAGGACAACTCACACAAAGACACACCTAACATATGCCAACATTATATTGGCATATCGACCTCGGGACCTCAAACATAAGTGTCGAGCATTAGCACCGCTTTGGTAAAGTCAACAAAAAGAAAAACATGTGGATGTGTACACATCGATCAGATGTAGAATTTGGGAAAATTAGCGTTGTCCACATGAAACACATCAAGAAACCTTAAAACATTGCATGCTTTGTCAATTGGGCAGCTACACCTGTAAAACCCAATATAGTTTTAACTTTTAACCGTTTCAACCAACCAACCAACCATTAATTTGAAACTGATATATATTGTTTCAAATTTGAGTTTTATAATACTAGGTAAGAAACAAGAAATTCAAGAGTGGACTCTTTGGTTACAAATTTAAAAATGAAATTTGGATAATCCTTGCACCTCAACGTACACTTGAGACCATATTTCAGAGGAAGGTATAAGAATTCATGAGAAAATATTAGGTATTAAGAAACAAAGAGTATTGAATACGTACATTCGCTGTGTTGTGAGATGATTCTAATTAACTTGGTAGGAGAAGTGTTTTGTATAGATATAATTCAGCATTTTAGTGCGAAAATACTTGCCCAACCAGCAATTTCAACCAAAAATATGTAAGTTGAGGCTGCTTCTGAAGCAACAATTGCCACAAAATTCCAAACACATTTGATTATCTCATGTGTATGCATACCTTGACAAAAAGTTTAAATTAAGGAAAAAATAGTTGGTTTTGGTATAATTTCAACCACCATGAGGACAAGGTTTGATCTCAAGGGGAAGGCAATAGAAGGAATCAAGAGACTAACTAGAAAATTTTATAGATGCACGAGGCTTTCAAAGCAGAAGTGGAAGTTATGGAACTTTTATTTTATTTTATTTTTATTTTTTTATGAGCAATACCAACACCTTGATGATTCTAATGAGATTTGAACCTGAAACCTTGAGTGAAAACCCAAGTGTCTTAAACCACTTTGTCTGATGGGTGTTGGTGGAAATTACGGAACCTAGAACTATATGTTATGCTTTCATTGTTGATATGTCCATTAGAAGGTTGGATCCTCACAAACAAGATCTATATGGAGTTGAAATTATTGATATATGGATTTACAAGTTGTTGTTGCATAACAACATGATCTGATCTGATTATGGTCCTTCCTTCAACTGCTCTACAAAAGATTATAGTTTGTGTGAAGGTTACTTGGGCTCTAGATTTTGTTAGAAGAGTGGTAGGTGTTGTTGATATATATATAGAGGAGAGGATAGCAGAGAGGAGACTTCAACCTCAAACAGTCAAACCTAGCTAGTTGTTGCAAAAACAGTTGAAGAAAAGTATGTGGTGAAGTCACATAGACACACTATATATTAATGTGGAAGCAAGAGGAGACAAAACCAACATATTGTTTGGGGAAGCTTAACAACTTCAGTGCTTACTAGAATTTACATGCTTTATGATCACTGATTTATAAATATATATATATATGGCAATGCAAGGGCCTGCGATAGTACAGAACTTAGGCTCATCAAACTTAAGACAAAATAGCTTTGATGCAATATATATATATATATATATATATATATATTGAGAGAGTGAATCATCTGAAAAGCATTTTGAGCTCTTCAAGCCTGGCAGACCGAACTTCCTCGTCCGTGAGAGCTCCCGCAATCATCCGCTGCTTTCTTTCCTGTACTTGCTGCATCCGTTCCTCTACCGTGTTCTGTCAATTCCATCACACCACATTTTATGATCTCACTACTTTGTCCAATGAACCACACATTAACTAGAAAGAATTTAAGACAAAACTATCTCACCTTCACAATGAATCTTCTCACCCGAACTGTTCGCTTCTGCCCAATTCGATGAATCCGCATAATTGCTTGCTCTTCTACTGCAGGATTCCACCATGGATCCTTCATAATGAAATAACACAAACAATTACCATTAATGCTGTGGTTTATATCAGGAAATATAATAAGCTGAGGAAACAAGATCAGCAATGCGTACCATCAAGAAGACATTAGAAGCTGCAGTTAAATTCAAGCCCACTCCACCGGCTTTCAGAGACATCAATAGTACCTGAAATGCCATAATAAAACTTGTCATTCAGTTTCAGCTCTCCTACTGCAGTAACACATCTAAGAGTTTAATTTTAGATGGTTACCGTTTTGTTCTCATTCTCGTTGAACTCTCTCAGAACCCTCTCCCTGTTCTTCTGAGCCAGTCGTCCATCGAACCTTAGAAACTCTATTCCCCTCCTCTTCAGTGGGATCTCTAGTAGATCCATAAACGAAGTCCACTGACTAAAAACAATACTCTTTTCGCCAGACCCTGAACTGCGAATACGTTCCAAGCAGTCCAAAAGCTTCAAAACCTTTGAAGACTCCCTCCAGTTCTTGTCCACATCAACACGAAACTTGCTCTCTGATGGGCAGGTCAAGAGGTCAGTTTTCTTAACTGGGTTGCGGCAAATGGGGCATGGTCCTGATGTTGGTGTTCGCCAACTGGAGAGAATACACTCCCTGCACATCCTATGTGCGCATTTTGTGAATACAGGATCATCTGCAACCTCTAAGCAAATTGGACACTCCATGTTTTCCCCTTTTCGAACACCCTCCACAACCTCTTCCACATAAGCTCTTGTGGGCATGGAATGCTGTGAAGCGCCACAATCATCATTCGTTTCAAGGAATTGCCTGGTAAGCTTGTTCAAGTCTGCATACTTTTGTGAATCACCTCGACTGCAACATTTCAAACCAAAATTCGTAAGAGAACAAAGCAATAAATATTAAAACTATTATGTAGAAGAAAAGTTGATGACATGTGAATTCCCACCTCATAACAAGAAACGGATGATTGCAACATTGCCTCAACCGAAGTAGTAGCTCAAGGATATTTGCATAGTTGTGAAGAACCTTGCCTTGTGCCACGAATTGATCAAACTGGACCTGTTTATGTCAAACAAATCTTTAAGCTTCAAAATTTCTCCTTCCACGTGGATATTCATATTTGGCCTTTGTAGTAGTAATACATGCAAAATATACGTTAAGCCAGTACTTACTTTTGATCTTTTGAAAAGGGCATCGTAGAAGTCACGTTCAGCTTCTGATTGTTCACACTCAAGGACTTGAACATCGGTAGGAGGGAGAACAAGTATGGCCCTAAAAGGTAATAACAGGCATTGGTAATCAATATGGTAGGAAGTAAGTTTTGATATTGCAAAAATATAAAAGAATTTGTTTTTTTAAGAAAAAAAAGAATTATCACCTTCCTTCACTATCTTTCGTATCCTTTGTTCTCCTCAACATCAATGGTCTGAGAATGGCTTTAATCAACCTCAATCCTCTATGATCACCATTCTCATAAGGCCTCTGAATCAATTTGGACCACCTACAAAAATATCACATTATATTTAGAAACAAAGACAAATAGCCAATGTTAGCTCCATTTTAGTTGGCAGAATAGTGCCAAGTAGTTCAGCTATAAGCAAATTTTAAATGCTGAGCACTAGGTAAAGTCGTATAAGAAGTTAAGCCTAAAGTTGAATTACTACCATGCCCAGTTGCACCACGGTTCAACATGCAAGAAGCATAGCAGGCTGTAGAGGTCCTCCAGATTATTCTGCAGCAATTTATAGCAAACAGTCTGTAAGTAATACTAAACTATGACCATGGTAGCAAATATTCCTCTGCCAGATTTTATGCTAAGGAAGCAAAAACAGTCATTTGGGAATAAAAAATACTAAGCACATAAATAAGTAGACCAACCTGAAGAGGGGTTCCTGTTAAACACCATCGGCAGTGTGAGGACAGTGTAAAGGCAGCCCGAGCACCTTGGGTCCTCCAGGATTTAATAGTATGAGCTTCATCTAGCACTATCCGATACCACTCAACTCTATGGTAAATGCTATTCTCACCATCCTGTGTGTGAATAAACAAAATTGCAACTTAGAGCAAAAAGTCTAAAAGCAAAGAAAGAAAGTTATTAAATATGTACAAGTTAAAAGAACAACGAAAATTAGGTTGATTGACCATATTATTGCAGCAATGGGAGAATTTGGTTAAAGCAATCACTTGTATTTGCTTACACTTTTATAAGCTGCACTTAGGACACCATATGTTGTCAACACTACGTCATGTTCTGAGATCACCCTTGAATCATTAGTTCTGTCCCCACCATAGTGAACAAAGACTGAAATAGCTTCTGGCTTCGAATGGTTTTCAAGCTCATCCTGAATTATTCAGCATATTTGGTAAAATTTCATAATATGGACTGAAAAGAGATGAGGAAACTGAAGCACAACAGACTTTTAGGCCTGGTGACAACGTGGAGTGCAACGTGGAGTGCAACTGAAGGTGGGAGTGTAAATAACAAAAATCACGTTATCATGATTTATAACGGGAATCATGTTATCATGATTTCCTCAGTTTTTACTAATTAGGAGGATTTACCTTCCACTGGCCCAACAATGCCATAGGACAAACAATAAGAGTGCCGCCTTTTACTTTAGGTGGGCCACTTGCATTGACTTTTTTCTTTGAATTTTCCATATTAGCTGTAGTTCCTTCTTGTCCTCCTCGTGGTTTTGTAAGTATCAGAGCAATCGTCATCACTGTCTTACCAAGTCCCATTGCATCTGCTAGAATCTGCAATTACACTATCCAAGTTAGAGATAGGATTCATATTACTATGTCCTTCCCAAAAGAACCTAGTCAAAATGAAGGAAAAACAATAATTGTTGCGCAACAGGTAAGAGAAAAATTTGAACAAAAACCCAAATGAATAAATAACATAAACTTACTCCTCCTCTTGCCATCTGCATTGCAGTTGGAAATTTTGTAGTTGCCTCTCCTGAGAAGATATTCAGATATATTGAGGAAGCCCTCCTAATAGAAAGCAGGTATTAGTAGAGTTATTGAATCTTAAAGCTATTTGGCTAGACATTCTAAAGATCAAGATGCAATAAGAACAAAATATGTTTGTTTCCCTTGTAAATAGATGTTAAGATCTACGTACTCATCACATATACGATAAGCAGCCCAGCATGGATGGAGAGTTTTTGCAGCATTCTCAACATCAACTCCATTCTCCGATTCAGACATCCAGTTCAGGGCTTGTTTCTGGTACGGCCACAGATCGCACATGAGAGTGCTTGGGGGTTCCTTCTCCTACACAAGGGAATAACGATTGCAAATTAGAACATATAATATAATACTATTTTTAGCAGGTCGTACATCCATCTAAATATGAAATTTTGAAAGAAGCTTTTATGCTACTCTACCTCTAAGTTATACACTTCAGCAGTGCCAACAAGCTTGTTAAGAGATGACTCTGTGACGGCTTGCTCATCTTTGCTGTGTTCTGGTGGACATTGTTGGGAACCCTTTCTTCTTTTTACTAAGGGCAACACAGAAACAGCTTCATCTGAATCTCCCTGCTTTGGTCATTTAAAAAAAATATGAGCTATACAAACACTAGAAACAATGTCCTCACATATAAGCTGAGTTGCCCCATGTATATTTTACATGCCAGTTTTGCTCCACTTTGAAAGCCACCATTCAAAATCATTATCACACAATTTTTTAAATAAACAACAGTATAACCCAATACACTAAATAATTGCAGAAGCCATAGCCACCTGTTAAAAGCTGTTCCCATAGCTACTAACCCCATAAAAAACTATCAACATAACAGACATATATGTTAATCATGCTAAGAGCTAAGAGGAAACCCTATTGTGAAATATGTTTACATGCATTTGAGAGCAAGGAAAAATGAAAGACAATAACCATTCTTACTTCCAGATTTAAAGAACGTTTGCGGGTATCCAGTTCCTCAGGTGTGAATTCAGCCTTATCAAATCAAGAAACAAGGACAGTGAGTAAAATTATAAAGCGGCTCCAACCATAAACAGTATTATGCACATTCTGATAAAAAGGGCACAGTTGACTACCTTCTGATAAGGTTTGATTTGCAGCAATTTAAACAAAGTTAGGAGGGGATAAATGGTGGAGTCAATGTTTGCGGGGGCATCGATCCGCCATAAAGACTGATCAGCTTCGGAGAAAATTGAATGATGGATATAAAAGCTGTCAAATAGAAAAAGTTACACTGATCAATATAACATTAGTATCAGAAAACAAAAACCAACAACCAATTAGGCATTGAATTACCTAACATATAACAAAACCTCTGACATCAAAGAAAGCATTGATGGAGCAGCAACGCATCGACCAAGAACTTTCACTTTCGAAGAATTTACAAGGGGAACCACACATTTGGCCCATTCCATCGGAAGCCGGCCAATCTGATATTAAATTTGAATCAGAGATTGAAAGAGGCAACAATACACTAATTAAGCACATACATAGTGAAACTGAAATGAAATGGTATAGAAATTAGAGTAGACCTCTCCGAATCGTTTGGTTGAGAAGCGAACAATCCACTGTGAGTTGCTTCCCCAGGTCATAGGTGGAAAAGAAAAGTGAACAATCTCATTGTCCACCAATTTCCTCCCTTTCGTGGTTGAAAGGCCTGTGACCATGGTCCTGCCCACCAAAAACCAATCAGCCTCTACAGGAAAATCACCATTCTCCACCTCACCCAAGCTAACCTTTCTATCTTCACTTGCTTCTTTCTTCACAGATATCCTATTATTTGGAGTTGATGAGCCATTTTCTACTTTCTTCTGGGGTTTTGGCTTCATTGACTGGAGATACCTCTGGTACGTTGTCAGCTTCTGTGGTATCACTGCCTCAACTTTCACATCAGCCGGTTCCTCCTTCACTTTGGTCTTCCCCTCAAACCTATTAGGTTCAAAATCTTCTTGTGGCTCTGGCTTAACCCGCAGAGTCGCCTCTGATACCAATGACGGAGACTCGCCGGAATCAAAGCCCTCTCTCTTCACAGAGACCGTGTTCTCAACTTCCATTTTGTCATCTGAGCCACTAACAGTTTCAGCGCACTCATCAGATGGCTCTGCCTTCACCACGAGTTCGAGAGCAGGCGCAGATTCCTCCGCTTCCATTTTCTCAGTTTTGGTGCCGTCTTCAGCCTGATTAACTGGCTCCGATGGAGATTGTTGGTGCGCTTCTGATTCAGACAGAGTACTAAGATCTTCCTTGACCTTTGAGGCATGAGCAGATTCAGAGCAAGGCTCCGTGTGAATGAGGGCAGAAATACGGGCTCCGGTGGTGGTGATGGTCCGCTTAACAGTGAGCGGCGGCGAGTGGAAGGTGGAAGCATCATCTGGATTGTTAGCAGAAGGCGAAAGCATCTCAGATGACACTTGTTTATCAATCTCCTCTTCTCCGATAGTTATAGTATCCATCTATTGAAGCAGTAGTACAAGGAAACAGAGAGAGATTGGGATCAGATTATGAAGAAGAAGATGATGATGATGTTGTTGAAGGGATTTTCGAGAGAGATTGGGATGAGATAATGGCGAGGAAGAGGGGATTAGAAGGGTTTTAGCAGAGTGATTGTGGCGCCAAAACTCCTTTTCACCGTGCTGTAAATCTACGTTTTGGCGCCAAAACAATACCTGTGATTTCGATAATCAGTAAATGCTTTTATTGGTTTTGGTTAATACTTCAATCAATAAATAATGCTGTTTTGGCGGGTCAAATGTTCCATTTCCATACTTGTTGATATTATTTAGGCATTAAGAGACTATTTGTATTCCCTTACAGCCCCAACATTAGGCTATGTACTTCTAGGAATTTAAGAGTGCAAGTCTATTGTATTAATACAAATAATTGAAACATAGAAGAATACAAGATAATTCTATAACTTTAACTACTCTCGTGCTAACAACCAACATATGACCTAATACCCTACTCGTAAGTGAAAGTACTATTGTCGCAAGTCAACCTAAGAAGGCGAGTTTTCAACGCTCACAATAAAAATAGCATATAGACATTCCCCACCAAACCATATCATAGTACTAGCAAATCATGAGAATCGAGCGGCCAATACTATAAACGCTCAACGAGCAAAACAAAATACTTGCCTAGTTAAACTTAAACCATCCATGCACTCAATCCTTAATGATAAACTGCCCCTCCATGCCCTCCTGTGGAGTACCAGTCCCACAACAAGGCCACCACGCACGACTCATTTGGGCGAGCATGCTTGTTGGTCAAGGTCTGTTGTTATATCTGCGACATCGAACTCGATACCTCGATCTCTTCCTCATTCAGGCGCATCAAACCAAGGTCTTTCACCACCTGGTTAGCCACCTCAAATAAGGCGACCCGACGCGTCTTCCTCCATCATATCGGTCACCATTGTTCCTAGTGTCACCACCATCCATGCCCGCACTGGTTAGGCCACTGCCATTGCCACCATTGTTGATGATATTGTCGCCTCCTTTCATACATGTGAACCCTAAAATGCCCTTCCTTTTATTCCTTTAATTACTCTAGTGTATACTATGTTTTGAAAACCATATATATATATATATATATTCATTCTTGTTTATTAGAGAATCTCCAAAGTTTAGCTATATTTTTGTGAAGTAGGTGGAGAGAAAGTCTCACATCATTATGTTGGTGCTTAGCACCTACTTAACAATTTTTCACTATAATATGTGTTGACTTGATCAAGCTTTTGGCAATGATATTTAGCATAGTTTGTATTTGAAGGCTTGGGTCCACCACTTCCTTCGTCTCGAATCAGATCATTTCACAATCCTTGTATCGTTGAATGGAAAAGGAATCCCGAATAAAGCCAAAAGATCCTTTAGATTCGAGAAAATGTGGCTCTCGCATAATAAGCTCAGTAATTTAGTCCATCAAAACTGGTTACTGAGCCCATGAAGCATTTGTAACAAATTCTTGCCCTTGAAAGATGCCCTGACTTGCTGGAATAAGGATACTTTCAAAAATATTTTCGTTTGTAAACGTTGTATTCAGAATCGTCTGAATGAGGTGCAGTGTGAACTCCTTGAGAATGGGTCGAATAATTTGCTCCGTTTGGAGCGGTCACTTTCAGCAGAGTACATGAAAATCCTGGAGCAAGAGGAAAATTTTTTGTTCCAAAAATCAAGGAAAGTGATGATTGTCAGTGTTGAGCGAAACACGCTGTATTTCCATTTATTTACTATTACACGACGAAGACGGAATGGGATCTTACTCTTAAAAATGACTCGGGTTTATGAGTAGAGGATACAAATGAGTTGGAAATTATGGCCCGAGACTATTTTTGCTCGGTTTACTCGCAAGACAATACCAGCAGATGGCAGGACTATTCATGGGTTGGCCCAAAATTATTAGAGGAAAAGGCGATGGAGCTGTGTGCGGCTGTTCAGGTAGAAAAAGTAAAACATGTCCTTTTCAGTATGAGTCTTTGGAAAGCTCCGGGAGTTGATGGATTTCATGCGGGGTTCTATTAGAAATTCTGGGGAATAACAAGTCATTCTTTGATTGAGCTAGTTCATTCCAATATTGCAAATGAGAAATTCTCAACGAAGTTGAACCGTACGTGATGCGTCTAAATTTTACAACACTTTAAATGCACTAGTCAAGTTGTCGTCTAGTCGATGATGTAGCTGATGGGATTTAACGTCGTCTGGCCGGTTTAGATGGTCTGGTTGATAATAGGTGGCTTGGAGCTCAAGCTTTGTCGGTAATGAGATTCAGGTTTCAAATCTGGAGAATGCGGGATAGTTGTGTTCCTACAAAATGAACACACCAAAGAACGATGAAACCCAAGGTGATTCTGGGACACCGCCTCGGGCGTGAGAGTAAGTACTCTTGCCA
>JAYMTK010002005.1:0-14824 GCA_036897405.1 Pelargonium myrrhifolium | reverse complement strand
TTTTAGTTGAGTTGGTTCTTTACATGGTATCAGAGCGTTGGTGACAGAAGGTCCCGGGTTCGAATCCTGCCGCCACCCATATTAAATTCCCTCACAATGCAATGAGTGAACCTGTGCATGGGCCACGTGCAAAGCAAAAATGGACTTGCACGTGAGGGGGCGTGTTAGAGTATAAAGCTATTATTGGGCCTTCAACTATCAGCTTAAGCTTTTAGTTGACTTGGTTCTTTACACTCGGAGTCTAGAGCTTCAATCTCGCTCTAAAACATCTCCTCCTATCGCTCCCTCCGAATTTGGGGATTTGGTTTTGCTCGGCGGCGTCATTTGAATTGACCGAGGAGTAGAATTGTTGAAACAAAGCGTAGTTGTGAAAAGGGTAGGAATTGATTTTCTTGTTGTATTGGTTGGTGGAGGTGGAGAGATTGAGGGCGTGGGTTTCTGGGAAATGGGTTTGGTCGTTGGAGAAAGAGAAGTGTTTGTTTCTGTGACGATGATGATGAGGATCGGTGTGGGAGTGAAAATGGTGGTTAAAGATTGGGTAAGAAGAGGAAGATGAGCTGGGTAGGAAAGAAGGAGATGATCAGATCTGATTTGAACTTTTTTTTTTTTGAATTTAAATATATTACTATTGTATACTTCAGGACAGTGTAAAGTCATTAAACATAGTTTAAAAATGTCTTATGTACTTTTGAATACATCAGAAATACTCTTAAATTTTAACCAAAAATATAAAAAAAATAATTTGGTGCTCATGAGCTTGTTTGACCGTGTCTTAAGCTAATCAAACACACTCCACGTCTCACCATGATTGCATAAGAGAAGAGTTGCTGTTGCGGAGGAGAAGGGTCGATGACGACAGGCTGAAAAAGCAACGGTAGTCTAAAATGAGGATATGGGCCCGCAAATTATATTGCATTATCTCATACGCGGAGACGGAGAGTGAGTGCAGTACACACACTCAATTAGCTATTCCAAATTACCACGTGCCGTCTTCATCTTACCACGTGTCAACAGATATAATAAATAAAAAAATAAATACATCATTCAATTCCCTCTCAGCTCTCAGTCTCGGAGATTGTGAAATTGCACTCTACTCAATTGTCAGTTAGTGCTTCCCATTTCAATTTTCTGCAAATACCCATCAATTTTATGGTTGCAACAACTGAACTTGGATTCAGATTCTGAATAAAGTTTCTACTTCATTTGTTTTGCAGACGAATATGGAAATAAGTAGCGCAAGTGCAAGGTAAAAGCATTAACAGATATGTGAATTGTTTCAAGGAATTCATTTGTTGCTGTCTGTGTTGAAATGGGTGAATGATTAATAGGTGTTGTTTGGATAAACAAGTTATATGGTTGCTAGACAAACCCAACGTCTTCTTCTATGCTTTGAATTCGAGAACGGGTCACAGGGTGAATCTGACTCGGACCCATTGTTTTCAAGGTCTTACCATAAAGAAGAAGAAGCAACCAATTCGTCATGTTTTGTGGAGGGCACATTCAATGCCTGTTAATGTGGAGGAGTCCTCCCCGCCGGTTCCGCAATCCCCAGACGATGATGCTGAGGATGATTCCTCTGAGGCCATTCTGGCCAAACCCCTTAGCACTGATGAGGTATTTTAGTTTCACTCTCAACCATGTACAAACCATTACTATAAGTGTAGTGTGATGCAATTAGGGATTTCAAATGCAATTATAAGCATCAGACACTATTTTGGGATGGGGATTGACTTAGTTTAAGGCTAATTATATATGATAGCCAAAGACGAACTACCCCTAATGAGTATGAGCAAAGCATGGAGAATATTTGAAGGTCCTAATGCTTTTACTGATTATGCAATGGCGCATGTATAAGATTGCTGTTCTAGATCAGATAGAGTAGGTTAATGGAGTATAATAGTTAATAATAATGTCTTGAGAGCATTGTTTTCTCATGTCTGTCTTAGGTTTCTGCATCCATACTTTTCCTCTATCGTGAACAGCAATACTTTTCTCCTAAGCTTGGGATGTTCTGAAAATTTTAGCATCAAACTATCAGTAGGTAGTAATAATTTGCTGTAAGTGTGATAGGACGAGTGACACGACACCATGATTATAGCACAGTAAGTGGACTACCCCCATGTTCTTATTATAATGGATCTGCATATTATGTTATTACTTAACTGCAGTCTTAACTCTTAACCTGGTTTTATTCTTGTTATGTACAATTTATGACAGTGGATGATAAATGTTGTAATTGATGGAGCATTTTTTTTTTTCTTCTCTATCTCTTTATCTTACTGTTTGATATGTTGCACAATTCTTTATCAGCTCAAATCGTTGCTGGCTGATTCTGAAAGGGCAAAGCTTATTAAAAAACTTAGTGAAGCCAATCAACAGAACCGGTTCTTGAAACGTCAGGTTTGTATATATTCAAACTAAGCTATTTGTTTAATCAATCCTCTTGAGATAAATGTTGACCCAGTTTCACATTACTTTCAACAACCGGCATTATAGTTGACAATCTTTTTACTGATTTGAACTGATACTGGTATGCTATTTGTTCTCTATGGGGCGACAGCACGAACGCGTGATCTGAACACCTAATTGTATAAATTGTTCTCAAAGGAATTCTTTGAATCAACAATCACATGCTATTGACTGATTTACCTAAATACAATGATTGATCAGTAGATGTGAGAAGAGAAAATTAATGACATGATGATTTGCCCAATTACTTGAGAGCACTCATCTGAAAATCTTGTTCTACCATTTTAATAGATCCGCTAGCAGAGTACATAATTTGGCATTCATTTTCTATTATGATGACTCTGTAGAACATTTAATGAAAACACCAGTACCTGCAATATCTGATTTTTGCATTATAGAAAAGGAAACCAATTTCTTGATTGTTTTCAAACTCAGTAATAGAATTTAATGCTAGGACTTTCTATTGGATAAATGTCTATTGAGTTTAGGCTGATATCCTGTATTGTTTTTGGTTCACTGCAGTTGCAGGTGAAGGAGGATGCATTAGTTAAATTCAAAACTGATCTTGCTGCCATGGAATTTGAAATTCAGGTCTACATTATTCTTCTGTTTTTTCATCCATGTTTTAAAGTCACATGGTTTTTTCAATTTTATTTAGACAATAAAGTTTAATTTTGGTGTTGATGTTACATTGCTTGCAAGGGTATATAATAGAGTTGAAATTCCCTTTTCGTTAATAAAAAAAATTCAAAATCATTCTCAGTGGAATATGAACTATGAAATCCATCAGTATCTGATGTTTTCGTTGACTTAGCTATTGCTAGGTGAGTTGTGCTTGTGGAACCTGCTTACGTAGCATCTCTCTAATATTTAGCTTGACTAGGGTTCTGTTGGAATCATTATATGTGCAGCAAAAGACAAGGTTAACATTAATTACTGCATTTTACTCATTTGACATTTTCACTATATCTGTTTATTCTTTGTAACACATGGAACTCTGTGAGTGAATCTCCCTTTGGTCTTCGGAATGATGACAGGGGTTATGTAGTTTTGATCACTGTTGTGTTACAGTAGAACATCTATCACTGACCTTTTGATGTTAGCATTATTTTTTGGGATAATTGCATGTACCGCTCTCAAATTTTAAACGTTTTGCACATAAATCCCCTTAACGATTTCCGTTAGCAAATATCCACCCAATGTTGCGCAGAACCGATTTTTCCGTTTAATCTTTAATTTCGTTGTGAAATGACTAAAATACCCTTATATTTTGAATTATATATTATTTCCAGAAATTAAATTTTTTTTATAAGTTCAATAAATAAAATAAAATAAAAACCCTAATCTAATCTCCTCTCTCTCTCCTCCATCCCCACTCTCTATCTCCCATGTCCATCACGAGCTTCGACCATACGCGTCTTCTCCGGCCATCACGCCTCTCGCCGGTTCTCCACGCGGTGCCGGTTCTGCAGTCACCGCCGCCTCCGCGCCTACAACCTCCGAGTATGCACATAGCACGAAATCGGCGATTCCGGCCGGTGCTGGGTTGCATTCAAGCCATGCATGTTTTTTTCTTCACCAGATATGCCGCGAGTCCACCAGAAAAGAGAGAAGAGTGGTCGTCGATTCAGAGTGGCCTCTCTCGCGAACGGCGTTCTCGGCTCCTATCTCCAACGCAACCGTCAATCTGCCTCCGTCGTCGAGCTGAGTTCACATCATGGATGAGGTTTATGATAGCGGGCGAGGTGGTCAGAGTCAGAGATCTGCTTCGCCTCTCACAGCGCCGGTGCTCCACGGCAGAGGTCTTGGTCCTCCCGGAGGAGGCGGTGGTGGCCAAGGTCCTCTCGGTGTAGGTGGAGGCTGATGCGACACTGTTAGTGTTATGCATCAGTTATCTGTTAGTGAATTTTGCAATTTTGCAGTTACTTAGCTTATAAGTAGTTAAGTTGATATTGTATTTATTTGGGCTATTAGTGCTTCTGTTTTGGGCTTAAGAGTTGATTAATATCCAACCCATATTTGTACTGTGCTAGCTCTGTCAGCTAGATGCTAGGGAGAGTGGCATATAGTCATGGTGCCATTAGAGATGGATCATTCTGTAATCTTTACAATTGTCATTTTTTCTCTCTATTGAAATCTCTCTCCTTAGACCTCTCAAACTTCTCTCTATTCTCTGTATTCTTCTTCTACCTCTGTTCATTTCTACTGGTAACTTGGAGCCTAAGACACCATTTCATTCCATTACTGAAATTGGAGCTGTTAGGCATCCAGTAAGGCCCCATTCAGTGGCTGGCACACAAGAGAATCCTTGCATTGCTTCTTCAACCTTTTCACATTCAGCTACTCTCTCAGACACACAGTGCTTTTCAAATTGAAGCTTCCATCCCACGAAATCCTTACCATCAAATTTGGGAGGTTCCCTTCTTCTATACTCATGGATCCTACTGGTGCCAAATCTCACACCCACTGGAGACCCTAAAATGGAAGGCATAATACTTGGATCTAGAGGTAAAGGAGTAGGACTCATGGGTTCCATAGGGGACTTACCTGAGGTAAGCTTTTTGCGTCATCAAACCTTCAACCAGAGAGGTAAGGTGTTGCATGTTGTGCTTCAGTTCCACTCCATCAACTCGAGTAGCAGCAGATTCAGCTCTCATTAGGGTGAGCTCATCTCTGATTGTTTGGATTTCTTTCTGTTGATCCTTCAATTCCTTTTGCATCCTTGTCTCTGCAATTGCCTGAACTGAGGCTCTGATACCAGTGATGCACCAATTTCAGTAATGGAATGAAATGGTGTCTTAGGCTCCAAGTTTTCAGTAGAAATGAACAGAGGTAAAAGAAGAATACAGAGAATAGAGAGAAGTTTGAGAGGTCTAAGGAGAGAGAGATTTCATCAGAGAGAGAAAATGACAACTGTAAAGATTACATAATGATCCATCTCTAATGGCACCATGACTATATGCCACTCTCCCTAGCATTTAGCTGACAGAGCTAGCACAGTACAAACATGGGCTAGATATTAATCAACTCTTAAGCCCAAAACAAAAACACTAATAGCCCAACACTATCAGCCCAAATAAATACAATATCAACTTAACTACTTATAAACTATGTAACTGCAAAATTGACTAACTGATGCATAACACTAACAGTGTTGCATCAGAGGCAGAGGTCGTGGTGGTGCTCCCGGAGGAGGCCACCGCCGTCTCTGATTTTGGTTTTTGCTTATTTTGTAAGTGTCTATATTTTTGTTTGTTTACTCACACAATGAGCCATTTTGGCCAGATCTGAGTTAGTGGTTAATGGTATTGAAATTCACAAATTTCAGTTTTATTGTGTTGTAAAAATCATTGTTCCGATCTGTGGTGTTTAATTGCACATGAAATTTTCAATACAAATCATGTGCATGACATAAATTGATTATAATTTATGAATTTTGAGAAGAAAAAAATCTCACCGGAAACTGCAAACACATGAATTTTCCGGCTAAAATTTCAGATTCCGGCAAACTTAATAGGAAACAAAAAAGATGATTTTCAGTAGGTATTCATGTACAACAAGAACACAACTTCAATCCCCGCAAAAATTACAAATTCCGGCCAAAAAAAAAACACAAATTTCAGCAAATATTTGAAGTTTCCGGCGCCAGAATCTTCAAGTGTTCTAATTTTAGAAATGAAATGAAGAAGAAGGCCATAATTGGTATTTTTAAAAAAAATAATAAATCATGTGCAAGACATGTGAGGAGAGAGAATGTTTTTCGATTAGATTTAACGAAAAAGTTAAAGGAAATCGGTTTTTTGCAACTTTAGGTGGGTATTTGCTAACGGAAATCGTTAAGGGGGTTTATGTGCAAAACGCTTAAAATTTGAGGGGGGTATCAACAATTAACCCTTATTTTTTATTTGAACCCTATATTTGGGTTTATGTAACAAGTAAACCCCACAAATGCTTAATACTACATTTGGAAATATTTGCAATAGTAATCATCCTTGTGACATCAACATATTAGGAGATTTATTGCCCTAGCTTTTGGCCAACAAAGCGAGAAAAGTGGTATAGATAAGTAATGGCTTCACCTCTAGATGTAAAAGGTTTATTCTATAAACCTCATGTCCAATTGAGGCCTTGCTGTAGAGTGTAGACTTTTGTTACGGTGGGCGTGAATGATATTTATCTCTTGCTAAAACTAGTCCAGTATATTGCATGGTGACACACATCCATAGTGTGACATTGATAACTAAATTAAAGCTATAGAGATATGTATGCATATGTTTACACATGATCATGATAACATGATATCTGAAATTATGATGTCACCTTTTTTGAATGGGTAGGCTTTAGTCAAACTGGCCGAAGAGGTAGCTAAATCTGGTGTTCCACAAGGCTCAAGAAAGATCAATGGGAAATATATTCAATCTCACCTTCTTTTCCGTTTAGAAGGTAGGCAACAGTTTTGGCAAACTGCTGGAAGTTGATACGTCCACCTTTGTTTTTATGCTGTTCATGGTTTATATAACAACTTTGCAGAATAGAAATTGTGGTTGCTCTTTCAAAATAATAAAAATAATAAAGAAATTGTGGTTGCAAGGTCTTACTTTGAGAATTGGTTGTTGAAGTGTTGTTAGTTCTTTTCTTGTCTCACCAGTTTTCAGGAACTTCCTTTGTTCTGTCTGAGAATAGAATTTGAACTTATTTTATTTTCCTTCTCATTTTGTGAAGCTATACGTGAGAAAATAAAGGAAAAGATCGAAGATGTTGATGCTGCAAAATCGAAGGAAATACACTTGTACTGGTGTGGTATGGCTGAGGTAAGCATGCTATAAATGTCCTTGCTCAGATGTTTACTTACTTTTGAAAATGCAGTATGTCTTAGTTTGACTGAAAATAGTAACTGAAACTTTGGAGTCACTTTCTTGTTAAGCAAATGTCTATAATAGGATGTTGCTTAAGTTAGTGCATTTGTTAGTGTCTAGAAGCCCCAAGTTGAGTGTCTTAGCAGGTGCTATTTATAACATAAGTGGAAGTTAGCTTTGTAGTGACTTTTCTGAACACGAAATTAGGTTTTAATTCTGTGCCTTCACTCTTTCGATGATTTCATTTGGTAATTTCATTCATTTTCTCTATCTGTTTATAGGCAAATTTTTCCTATTTATCCTCTAGAATCATCTTCCCTGAGCTATTGAGTATTGACACTTCGTCTCTTAATTAAGCTTCTGTTTCGTATTCATTTCTGTTGATGTCTTGCACTGACATGGAACCTTTTGTTTTGTGTGTAATGTATTTACGGTTTGAAGTGTGTTCTAGAACCCTGAAGAAGCCAGTTTATCGAGTAAACTTTTCAGCTAAATCATAACTGTACTCTTTGATCTGTTAGTGAACCATGTATGAACAAAAAGTCCTTGTCCAATCCATCTAGATATTTGTACATGGCAAGTTCACTTTCTAGAAGTTACCATAAGATGGAGGGTTTGTGAACTCTATAGGAAAGCAAATCAAATTATATATGTTCTGAAACTGTTTATATTTTCATGGGTTGTATAGTGTGTGCAAGTGATGGGTACCTTTGATGGTTGGAGTCAAGGAGAGGATTTATCACCGGAGTATACAGGTTCCTTCACAAGGTTTTCAACATCATTACTGCTTAGACCTGGAAAGTAAGTACCTTCTCTGTTTTACTACATCAAATTCTTTTTGCGCTTCGAAAATAAGTCATTCTAACAAATAAGTTTATGTTGTGAAGGTACGAGATTAAGT
Organism: Pelargonium myrrhifolium; assembly: GCA_036897405.1. Lineage (NCBI taxonomy): Eukaryota > Viridiplantae > Streptophyta > Magnoliopsida > Geraniales > Geraniaceae > Pelargonium > Pelargonium myrrhifolium. The sequence continues at coordinate 6,598 of JAYMTK010002005.1, read as the reverse complement.
TTTTGGTGGATGGTGAGTGGCATCTATCTCCTGATTTGCCTGTAGTCGGCGAGGGATTGATGAAAAATAACTTGTTAGTTGTCGAATAGCTATAGTTTTTCAGGCCTATGAGCACTTGATAGTACGGATGATGAATTGGGTATGTAGGCCTTCTCTTTTATCTGTTTTTTTTTTTTTTGTCTATTATATGCTGAGGAAACAACTAGAATTTCAGCTGTAAGTCTGTGTAGAAGCACATACCCATAGTATTAATATTAGTTAATGTTCTTTCTTGTTGGTTGATTGGACTATCATCAACACTGATTCAACTTTCTGACCCCAACTAGTTTATACTTTATATGCAAGAAGATGTGTATATGGGAAGTACCATCCCATGTTGCATGAAATGAATAACATCATTTCCAGATGGCAATTGGCTCTTACCTTTTACTGGCAATGCTTCCATGCTTTGTTTGAGGATTCATCCTTTGCCATTACCAAAGAAGAAAGTTCATTCACCCTTGTTTCTTATGTCACTTCAAACAACAATGAATTGCTGGTGAAAACCGGCGTGCCCTAAGAAGCTCATCACGCCTTTAACATTGGTAGGAGGTGAGAGTTTTTCGATTGCCTCTATTTTTGCTCAGTTGACCTGATGTCGAGCACAATTCCTTCCTCAATTATAAAATGACATTTCTCCCATTTGAGCATGAGGTGAGTTTCCTCACATTTACGTAGTTCGCTATTTGGGTTTCTCAGACATAAAGATCTCTATGATGTCCTCGACCATATTAATAAAAATGGTAATCATATGTGGTTGAAAAGTAATCGTTGCATTGCACAAATGAAATGATATCCACTTAAAAGCGAATGTAGTGGACAAGTGAAAGTGGTCTTGCGTTGATCCTTGAGTGTCATGGCTATCTGGTTATAAGCATTGCACACATCTAGAAAACAGTAAAACGGCTTACTTTCTAGACGATCAAGCATATGACAGTTGAGGAAAAGGAAAATGACCCTTCTTGGTAGTCTTGTCCAATTTGTGGTAGTCCATGCAAATTTGCCACCTAGTGATGGTCCTTTCGGGACGAGTACATTATTCTTATTCTCCACAACTGTCATCCTCCATTTCTTTTGTACATACTGCACCAGGCTAACTTAAGTGTTATCCAAAATCGCATAGATGATTTATGCATCCAACCACTTTATCACATATTTCTTCATAACTTCTTTCATATCAGTGTTAGTTTTCGTTAAAGAAAATTGTGCGCATCTAAAAAGAGGGAGTGATTAACCTACCAATAGCTCTATTGTGCTCCCAAAGCACTTCTAACAGCTTGCCCTTGTTCTCATCAGAAAGTTTGGTAGATAGTATCACAAGTAGAGTTTCATCATAACCAAAAAAACTCATACCTCAAGTGTTTATGCAATTGTTTTAGCTCTAAAGATTGAGCATCTTCTATTGAAAGCTTCAGATTGAATGCTTTCATATCCTTTGCAACCAGTGGCTCAAAGCCCCAAAATCCTGTAAAGTTCTTTGACTCAGATAACCTAGACATGGCATCCAACTCTTTTAAGTCTTCCTCCTCATCCAAGAAGTCTAGGATCCCCTTGGCGAACCATATCCGGATCATGAAGAAAAATCATTTCTTGATGATCACATACAATAATAGTGTTCACACCATACCAAGACATGTCGGGCCAAGTGGTTGAAATGCTTTGAAAACTTTTTAAGGTCTCGGGTTTGAGTCTTCATAATGACGGTACCTATTACTGGAAAAAAAATAGTGTTCACACCATAAGACTATGCAGCACTATGGTCATGATATTTCATGGACTTGAAGGCATTGAATGTCATATTCTCATGTCTCCTTATCACCAATTCACCTACTTCATATTTACAACTGTATCAATTGTAGCCAAGAAAAGGGAGAGCTATTATAAGCAAAATTGTCATGTCCGCATCAAAGTCCAAGATGATAAAATCCACGTGGAATATAAATTTGCCCGCCTTTACATAAATGTCTTCTATCATTCCTTATAGGTAGACCACTGATATGTCAATCAAGCAGAGCGATATTGGGGTCGGCTTTATTTTTCAACCTAAATAAATTTTCATAAAGAGAAGGGCAAGAGATTCACCTTGCCTCTCAAGTCACACAGTGCCCTAACATTCTTATTCTCCCCCATCCCATAGGTTATTACATAACTTCTCAGTTCATTTGGGTATTCAAGGCTTCTAAATTCTGAATCGATATCTCTTGGCTTCTTAGGGAATACTTAATTTGTAGACTGAAATTTTTGCTCGCTTTTGACCATGTGTGCATATAACATTTCTTAAAGGGAAGACGTTATGGTTTGCTAAGCTTGAGCAACCTATTGACGTTGTTGGCCTAGTAGTAGTGCAGTACTGTTGTTGGTACTACACTACTACTGATTATCCAAATTTTTAAAATTATGTTATGGAGGTCATATAGTCGTATTTGAGGCTTAGTTGTTACGCTTGTTGATAAAATTATAGAAAAAAGAAAAAGAAAAGTGAGGCCAAATAGAACATGCATTCATGCATGCATGCGTATCTACGGAAGCATTCAATGCTTTAACATCACTAACGGATCCACTAGGTGGGTTGTGGGGGCTGCTGCCCCCACTGAAATTTTTGATTGTAGTCATTATTACGTATTTTTATAAGTATTATGATTTTGTCTCAAATAATTAACCAATTTTATATTTTTGCCCCTACTAAAATTTTAAACTCAATTCATAATTTAATAAATATTATAATTTAGCCCCTAATGAAATCAATAATTTTAAATAAATCTCATATTATTGCAATTGTTGTTTGAGCCTCTTTGTCGACGATATTGGAGTGGAGTTATGAGTTAATAGGGGAAAGATACCCAAATTTTTATAAAAATTTTGCCCCCGTAGAGAAAATTTTCTGGATCCCGTCCCTGTTTAACATGCACCAAATCTCGTGTTGTTTGGATAATAATTTACCATTACTATTAATTACCTACCAATATGGAGAGGCCATAGGTAGATAGCAAATGGAGGAGGAATCAAAGCAATATATGGGCATGCATGGGCCGGGGTCAATCAGTTTAATAATCAACACAACCCTCTCTCCATCATATTCATGATTCACGATGCGAGGTTGTATTGTACGTGTTTTGCTTTGTGTGCAGCAGACACATTTTTTATTTTTAAAATATAGATCAAGATCATACATGTGGAGGATGCTTGAAAGTGTGCCAATATATTTATATGGTACTAGACCTAGACTGGTGATATCCTAGGCTTAGCCGCTTAGGCTCTTCCTTTTGTATTTAATTTTTATGATTATGAGCTTGTATTTTCTTAGGAACAAACCATAATGTTGTACCATGCACTCTCTTTTAAAGGAAGGGCCATTTGCTGCTTATCATCTTAAACATGTGATGTGATTCTGGGCCTTTTAGCCAAGAGCCTTATTGGCCCCATCACAGTGTTTCATTGCTTGAACAACTTCATCCTCACTCAGTAGTCAGTACAAGACAATTCAAAGGCCAAACACTGGTAAGAAGAGGCCTACTTGTGCTGCCTAGGACTTTTACCCTATTATGACAGTTACAGCAAGTTGTAGTTTTTCTGATGGCAACACCTTTTCTGAAACAATCTTCTCAGTGAACCTTGCTTCTAATGAGAGGGACCTACCTAAGCTTCACATAAAAGATCCAATACATTCCATTGGTTTCAGGTCCTTGTAAGTAATTTGTTCCACACCACAAACCAAGATTTCCCAACCACTCTGGTATTCATCAAATCCATCCTACTCCCAACAATATTCCAAAATCAAAATAAATAAAAAATACTTGGCATGTAAGAAAGTCTAGACATCTACACAATATCAAAGCCAAGCAAGTCTGAACTTGAAACAAAGTTTCATGTTGCAGTACAGCAACTTATTTATTTTTTTCAACATCCTTACCAAGACTCACAACAATAGTATGTATGAAAACAAAAAGCAAAAGCCAAAGAGAGCATGAAATGGATTGCCAATCATGTTATTTACAATGATTAAAGAACCACCTACCATTCCCACTTTTATCTTTGAATTTTTTGCTTTCCTCACTCTCTCTCTTTGGTCTGTCTATGGCCTACTATATACTAATCTTTCCCTTCACTCCAAAGTCTTCCTTTCTTCCTCTCAAACCCATCCTCACAGTGTCCCTTTGTGTCACCATAACCAGCCACACCACCCACCTCCTCACTCACTCACTCACTCACCAATGGCACCACCATTACCAACACCAACCTCCAACAATGGCAACCACTTTCACATCATTACCAATTCCAATTCCAATCCCAATTCTTGCTCTGTTCTCTTCTTCAAGCTCATCCTCTGTTCCCTCTTCCTCCTCGCCCTCTCTCTCTTCTCTTCCCGACCCCATGAAACTCAACAATCCACCCTCCTCACCCACTTCTGGGAGCTTCTCCACCTCCTCTTCATCGGCATTGCCGTCTCCTACGGTTTGTTCTCTCGTAAAAATGCAAACTTTCCCATCTCCGAGCCCTCCTCCCAATTGGACCATTCCCTCACCGACTGGTCCACCATCTTCCATCTACAAGATGGTGAGACCAACCTGATTCAGGCCTGGAATTCTCAGTACAATCAGACCCAATCGGTGGTCGTCGTTGCCGATGCTTACAAGTCTCTCGGATTGCCCGTTCGGAGCCTCAAGTCCACAGTCTCAGACCACAGAAATGGGCTGAGCTCAAGAAACAGAAGATTTGGTCCTACCCATTTTGAGGAGAATGATGAAGCATTGCCTTCTCCTATATCGTGGCGTTCCAGATCTGGCAGAATGGAAGTTGCCGAGAAAGTGAGCAATTGTGCTGCTGCTCGGATTAGGCCTCTTTCTGTTGATGAGACTCAATTTGAATCTCTCAAGGCACGGCCTTTCCATTTCCAGTCCCAAGCTCCATCCTTTTCTCAAGACTCAAAAATGGAGGATTTGAGGTACAAGAAGATGGAGACGAGTTTTGCTACTCCTGCTGCTGCACATTCTAATCCTGTTTCTTTTGAGTTTCTGCCCAACTCGAAAATGGAAGATTTGAGATACAATAAGATGGAAATGAGAGACGAATTGGATAATGTTACTAGTCATGCGCACTTCAGGCCTCCCTCTGTTGATGAAACTGAGTGCGAATCACACAATTCGGAGTCTTTTCAATCCGAAGCTTCGTTCTCGTCCGAATTGCCTGACTCCAACATTCAAGAACAACTGATTAGTGGGGTTGCTCGTTCCTCGCATATCAGACGGCCTTTCTCAGTTGATGAAACACAATTCGAATCATTCAAGTCAATGCCTTTCCAGTCCAAAGCATCTCACTCTCCATCCCATTCTTCGTCTTCGGATTCTTCAGGCTCAAGAAGGAAAGTATTGGAGAAAAAGAACAATCTGAGTTGTGAGGAATGCAGCAATGGCTCATTGTCTGGAAGGGATCTGAGTGGAAGCGAAAGAGAGTTTGTATCAAGAAATAAAGAGCGGTTTTTGAATTGTGTGAAGCTGGAAAGGAAACCACCAGCTCTTGTTAAAGCTTCACTGAGAGGAAAATCAGTCAGAACCATTAGATCACAATCAAGAACTGCAGATGCAAGAAACTGTAGAGAGGGATTTAGGAAGCAAAGTGATGGGGCAGTAGAGAGGAGTAAAACTAGAACGAGAGGTAGAGGATATGATCTTCCAGTTCCACAAATGGAAACCAGAAATCAAAAGAGTGAAAAACACAATAAGGCCAATGTAGAATCTGAAGAAGAAGAAGATGTGGAGAGTTGTGATGGAAAGTTTAGAGAAAGCTCAGAGGAGGTTGAAGAACAAAATGTAGGTAAGATTGAGAGTGATGAGGTAGATAAGAAGGCAAGTGAGTTCATAGCAAAATTCAGGGAGCAGATTAGGCTTCAGAAATGTGCATCAGTTGACATATCCGGAGAGCTTAACATAAATGATGATTACTTCAGATGAAAGATATGAAATGCTCCCTTTGTTTTTATACTGGACATTTTTACAGGGTTGTGGAATTCTTTGTAACTGGTACATCTACAGAATAAACATTGTTATTATTTTTTTCATTTTGTTATTGATTGGTTAATGATTTTTTTATTTTTAAGTTGAGTGTATTAAATTACTGTAAACATGTTTCAGTTGATGTTATGTTTGGAAGGACAATACAAGTGTTGATATATTGGACATTGGTTGATTTCTTTGAATGCTGATCTCTTTGTTCAGGGTTTTAAAATTCTGTTCTTCTAAAAGATGAGGATTTCAATTACTTTCAGGTTCAGTTTTTCTGCTAATGGAAGAATATTGCGCTCCTTTTAAATGAGAAACAAGGAACCATCAAGTCTTATTTGAGCTGAGCTTAGTTTAAGATGCATAGTTAGGACTTAGGATCCATAAATTGGTCTGGAACGTGAAAATTGCATGACAAAGAAGGTAAGCATCCTAAGTGCTTGTTTAGTTACTCCACTCCAAAATTGAAAGAAGTTCAAAAAAAAAATGAGTTTAAATAAGGTGGCGTTGGGACATGTTGGGTATTAAAAAATTATAATTATTGCGTTCGTTTAACTTTTTAA
>JAYMTK010002004.1:0-14830 GCA_036897405.1 Pelargonium myrrhifolium | reverse complement strand
TTCATCTTCCATATGAGACAAAGAAAATAAAATCATGACTAAAGGGTAATATGAGAAGTTCATGTGTAAAAGTTTGTAAAAGTAGAAAGTGACACTTATTTTAAAACAAAAATTAGACTCTAAAACGACACTTATTTTGAAACGGAGGTAGTAATGAGTAGACGTTGAAAAGAGGAAAATGATTAGGGATGTTTGTGTTTTGTGAAACATTTGTATCAACCAAATGGATTTTTCATGGATCCCAATTCCCAAAGACTGAGAAGAAGATCACCAAAGTCATCTGTGCGAATATATATATATGACTCTTAACATTTCTGGCTACTACGAGTATCATTGGTAACATTTTGCATTTATTGTTTGTTACTATTCATTTTGATGCAACTTGCAACCTAGTTTGGTAACTACATTTATAAAAGGTTTATTGCCTAAAAGAATTAGAAAAAAAATTACAGAAGACACCTTTAAAACAAATATTCTTTAAACTAAACTATTCTGATGTGTGTTTTATAATTTTAGAATACTATCAAGTATTCAAGAGTCAATCCGTCAGTTAACTTCGACGGAATTTGGTTCTCTCTCATCGTGCGCGCGCGCGCAAATGTTTAAGTTTTTTATTTATAAAAATGCTCATTAATCATTTTCATAAGTAGATGAAGAACATTTCAATGAATTTCGTCGGAAACTTCATAGGTTCACTGAAAAATTCAAAGTGTTGCCGGAAACTTTATAGTTTCACCGGAAAATTCAAAGTGTTGCAGGAAAATTAAAAAAAAAAATCATATTTCATTTGAGTTGATTCCTTTAATTTATGAATGACATTTGTATTGATTCATTTAATTTGTGAACATATACATTTCATGATGATGCTACCTGAAAAATCACAAGTTTCATGGTAAATAAAAAATGACATGTGGTGCCCGAGCACCACGTCGTAACCACATTACGAGAACGTGCTCGCAGACTTGCTCCCGACGCTCGACTCCATGGACTCAAGTCCGGACCATAGCTCCACGAACTTGTCTTCATTGTCACGTCTCATATCGTGACCTCGCCAAGTCTTCAACTCCAAAACTAAGTCACAGAGTCAAGTGGTCGTCCAAGGCACTTCGCCAGAGCCCATGTCGCGACCTCGGTATGCAGACCCCCAAAATCTCATCTCAAAGGCTCGTCCAAGTCACCTTTCCATAGCCCCATGTCGCAACCTCAGCGTGCAGGCCCCAAAAAATTAAATCAACCCAAAGATTCGTCTGAGGCACCTCGCCAAAGCCCCATGTCGCGACCTCGGCGTGCAGGCCCCCAAAAACTTAACTCCAAGGATCGTCTAAACTCGCCAACCACGTCAGCCCCAGGTCGCGATCTCGATGCCTCATCGTCCAACACTTCGATTCCCAGAACAAGTCTTCAACCCCGAGGCTCGTCCAAGCTTGTCAACTGCAAGGACGGGAAGTCGCAAACTCGACCCTATGTCACGACCTTGCTACCCGAGGCTCATCCAAGCTCGCCAGTCATAAGGACGCGAAGTCGCGACCTTAGATCCCCGGCCATGTCGCGACATCGTTTGCACCGTGGTTTCGAGGTCGCGACCTCAGATTTCATGTCGCAACCCCGTTGCCCCATCGACTAAAACCTCAACTCCGAGACTAAGTACGACGACTATGAACACCATGGCATCAACCCCAAGTCGTGGGATCATGTTGTTTGCCCCCAAGGAGACCAAAACATCGTGCGGAGCCGTCCCAAGGGACGCGTGACGTACTCAACATCAAATAAGGCAATCATAAGCTTGCGAGACCTTATGACGATACTATGCGCGGTAGAGGCTCCTCAAGGCTCCAAAAGGCATCCACACCTAACCAAGACATGCGGGAGATCGTGGGCACACCCAACACAAACGCAAGACGCGCCTGGGGTCGAATGCTAAAGCCACAAAGGGTCTCCAAGTGGACCCCACTTCCACCAAACCGACCAATCATACGATGGCACGTGGCACTTTTGGTGAAATGTATATAAATCATCTCTTGGTAAGAGAGAGGTAGATTCATTATTAGAGATTGAATTTCTCCCACTAACTTTCTCTCTCTAAAACGCTCTCTAGAGATCTAGTGTATTCCGGCCGAGAACTCATTATCACGCCTGAGGCGGCATCCCAAAAACACTCTAGGTACCTCGTTCTTTAGTGTGTTGTGAACGCAGGTCACAAGTTCGAGGCAAGACACAACCTGAAACCTTAACGTGACAGGAGAATACTTGAGAACTTGAACATTTGGACACTTGGACTTAGAAACTCTAACACTTAGGACAATTCCTTTGCTACGTGGACGAGACAACAACGACAATCTAGAGCGTCACGTTGATCAGAAAAAATAGGCGCATCACATGAACATCAAATGCATCTCCAAAATTAGGCTCTACAAATTCTAATTTACAAATTATTCAAAAAAAAAAATGAAAGAACAAATCTCAAATCCTCCCCCCCAAAATCTTAAGTGACTTCTACCCGGTTCCTGATACGTTTCTCCAAACCCAATCCTTCGCCACCCAAAACTCGATTTCTCGTCCTCCGCCACCAGCTGCAGCATTATCAAAATCATTCACCACTAGATATCATTGAAACTGAAAGTGTGCATCTCAAGGAGATGTCGCGGCGAGGTCACATAAAAGCCAAGACGAGCTCATAGAGAGGCCACCACGAGATATTAAGAAGAGGAGAATCGCCAATGATGCTTGTTGACGAACCCAAAAGTATGATAGAGGGGTTGCATCAACAAGGTCACATAGAGGCCATATCGAGATCTAACGGAGAGGTGAACCGCAAACGGTGTTTATTGAAGAACCCCAAAGCAGGATAGAGGGGTTGCATCGGCGAGGTCATAAAGAGGCTAAGGCGAGCGCCGACGGTGTTCGTTGATAAACCTAGAAGAAGGATATGGGGGGTTGCACCTACGAGAGAGAGATTGAGAACAGGGCTATGCCGACGAGCAGCAACTCATCGTTTCTAGATCTCGCGCCACCGTCGTCTTCTGACCTACGAAGGGTTATCTTCATCTTCTCCTGATTTGTTCAGATTTGATATTCTCATCATCGAGTCTGGCATCGTACAATTAGGGTTATATTTTTATTTGTTTGAGATTGAGTTTTGTTTGTGTAGTTTTTTGGGAGATCGAGTTCCTCCATTTGCTCTGACGATCGATGGCACAAGCGTGGGAGCAGTCTTTGTTGCTACTGGTGGTCTTTGGTGAGTTTGATGGAGAAGAGAAAAAATATGGTCTCCGATGAAATAAAAGAAAATAAGCGATGACAAAATAGGAAAGAAGAGGATAGATGGGCATTTCAGTCAATTCAAACACTGACGGATTGACTCTTGGATACTTTAGGGTATTCTAAAGTTACAAAACATATTTCAGGATAGTCTAGTGTAAGAGGGTGTTTGTTTCAGGGGTGCATTCTGTAATTTTCCAAACAATTAATGTAAAAATAGATAATATATCGGTAAATATCTAGACATTAATTTTAAGTATTGTTTGGTAAATTTTGGTGTGAATGAGATTTGTAAATGTATTTTCAAGAAATATGTGATTGTTTGATAACAAATGAATAAAATATATTTTAAAATGTTGTAGTGACCAAAATAATCTATACATACTATAAAAGTAGAACAAAAAAGAGATTTATAATGCGTATTAGAGTGTCACCTCATCGTTTTATTAATTTTGGCAAACAATACCCAATAAAAAAGAAAAAAATATTTTATTTTATTTTAGAAAATAATTTTTTAAGTTCTATATTATTATTTTTTATTGGGAAAAAATTGTAGGTTTTTTAAACTAAAATTATATGTTATTTTTAATGGAAATAATATATATTATTTTTGAACATAATGGAAACAATATTTATATTTTTATTTTTATTTTTGGAAATTTTAATTGAAAAAAATAACTTGATATTTTGAAAAAAATTTAAGGAATTTTTTTTTAACCTTCTTTAGGATCTTCGTTATATGCTCCAAAAAAAAATATATGTAAACTTCTATTTTGTCTGGTTAGTTTAATCGAAAATAAATAAATAATAATAAGTGAAACTCTATTGTAATATGGTAAATAATTATACAATATGTAATTAGGTAAGTAACTATATAAACCCTAAAAATACCTATATAAATAATTAAATATAAGTCTATATGTTCCACTAAAATCAAAATTTTCTTGGTTAATTAATTTCGTCTCATAACTTTATTTTTTATAATTTTATTGTGTATGTAATTTTCTTTCATATTGTTCATAAATTTTATTTATTATCATATGGTTTATGAGTTTTTACTATGTTTGACGAACGAAGAACGAACGGAAAAATTCAAACTTTCTTGGAAAATATTCCATCGAACAACTACCAAACGGTAATTGATATGTAATGATATGTATTTTCTGCAATTTGATTATTTATTTTTTTGAACGCGATTATTCGTAGATTTAATGGAATGTATTTTATACACATGTTTATGTGTGTGTATATGATTAATTTATTAATGTTATAACGTGTATTAACTTTAAAAATAATTGTAATTTTAAGTTTTTGTTTATCATAAAGAATATTTTCAATTAGATATATCAACTTAAATATTGATTTAATACTTATCATAACCCGTGCAACGCACAAGGTAAAAACTAGTTGAGTTATAAAAGAAATACCCGAGTAATTAAAAGAAAAAAAAACATGTGTCTTTTAGTTGGTCAAAATAGTTTTTTTTTAGGTACTCATGAGCTAAAAAAGGGTTAATTACAATTTCATACCCTCTACTATCACTCATTTGCAATTAACTACCCTGAACTACCAAATTAACTTTTAACTGCCCTGTACTTTTATTCCATTAACAATTAGCGGCTTCTGACGGTCGTGGCCTCCGCTATGAGTTTTTAATTTATTATTATTATTTTTAAAATAAAAAACAAAGGGCATTTTGGTTTTTTCATCTGTCAACAGACGGAATTTGAGAGAAATTTGGATGGAGGACCTAATTGTTAACGGAATGAAAGTACAGTGTAGTTAAAAGCTAATTTGGTAGTTCAGGGTAGTTAATTGCAAATGGGTGATAGTATAGGGTAGAAAATTGTAATTAACCCAAAAAAGAGAGTTGGGTATCCCTAGACAGCTTCTGATTTTTCAGCTCATGAGCAAGAGTTTATGAGTCCTTTTAATCTAAATCGAACATATTAAAATCAATTTGGTGCTGAATAGCTTGTTTGACCAGCTCAAACTAATCCAAACATTCTCTAACTAATTTATCTTTAAAATATCTTGTCAAAAATACTTATTTTAAAAATAATGTTCGTAGTCCATGCAAAACTCACTTCGTACCAAGGAAAATGTACAGTTAACTTGAGTGACGGTCAATGCGTTTAGTTCATGCAAAACTCACTTCAAATCTTCAATGACTGTCAATGCGTCACTTTCGACAATAACTCGTTTCCAACTTTCTCCAATAATGCATTGCAGCGCCTCCACCACAACTACCGTTCGCTCGTGCCCTCCCCACCTCCTCCACCCGCCCCCTTGCCAACCACCCTCATTGCTCGAGCAACCCAACCGACTCTACTACCCTTTCCAACCCCAAAACACGTGGCATCTGTATTCAATTTCACTTGGTCCTGTCCCGGTTTCAACCACACCACCCCCTCTCAATCTCCCCATCACATCAACTCTCGGCGGACCTGCCGCCTCCCGTTGCTCCGCCTCCCTTGCCATCTGCGACCACTCACACGGGTCAGCCGAGCCATCTCATCCGTTTCGCTACTAGACATTTTCGAATTTTTTCACACTAATACATTCCTTCTCCTCCATATAGCCCATCCCAGGTAGAGAGCCTTACTCAAATCAACATTATTCAAATTCAATCTAACATTATCAAACCATTCCTTTACAGAATGGACCCCTTAAAGAGAGTTGCCCAAACCCATTCTTCTCCATAAATCAACAATCTCAGGACACGTATATATCGCATATAGACAATCCTCATGGCTATCTGTACATGCCGAACATATTTGGTCCACATCCACCCCTTTATCTCGAAGGCGCAATGCACTGGTAAATAATTAAGGAGTCTCCACCATTTGAATCTTTGGTTGCACTTTTCACCGAATACTCCCAACACTCCTCCAACGACCATTGAAACTCGTCATCCACTTTAATAATAGAAGAGGAACATCCAAAATCAAATCACTAATTTCTTTTAGAAACATAGCTGCTGACATGCGAGACTCATTCCGCTCTCCTCCACCCGCAACAATTAATTCCGCTATCCTATCCGACGCCAAAACTCTCGGCTCCACTCCTGTCCCGCACCCTCCATCAAGCCATTTGTCCGAATAAATTCCAATTCCGTGACCATTCCCCACTTTCCACTTACTAGGAATTGACTAAAGTTTTATTTCATTTAGCAACCACTATTCTTATTTTTTTTAAGCTTTTTAATTAGAGATTACAAGTAACTAGTAAGGAATCAATGCATTCCCACTACTTTACCAAGTAAAATGATTATAATGCCCCTGAGTCTGAAAAACCTCTTGTCAACTAAATTAACCCAAATAAGAAAAGGATATCCCAGTCATTTCATCATCCGTAACTTTCACATTTTATAACTACAAATGGTTCAATTGAAGCCTCAAGAGAGAACCCAAAATTTAGCAACTCACAACCAGAGCAGTAGTCATGGCTTCTTCAAACAAGGCACTCCTTCCTTGTTCCATTTTTTTTTTTCTTGGTGATGGAGATTTATTTTTAGAAGAATAATTATTGATGCGGGTGTTTGTTTTCATTGTTTTTAACTTTTTATTACACTTAGAAATGAAATTAGAATAAAGTATCTCTTTGGTGTATGTTGTTTGGATGTTATATATGAATTTATGAATTTCTTCTTTTATCAAGATTGTCAAAGAAAATAGTTAATATGACTTGGATGAGAATTTTTCTTCTTAAAAGTAATACAATTATTAGAGTTTGATGTTTCATGGATTAGTTTTGATGATTTCCCCCTATTTTGTAGCTACTTTAGACATTTTCCTTCCCTTCTTTTATTACCCTCTTTGTTGCATGAGTTGAAATTGACTCAACTTTTGCATGGTTGTTACTCTATTAGTGTCAATTAATAAGATAGCTAGCTGCACTACAAGAATTTGGGCTTTAGGAGAAGACCCAACGATGATCTTCTCCTATATAGTATCATTGGAGACTCTTCTCCTATAAGATCGTCTCCTAAAGTCCATCATAGTAGACGAATCTTTAGAAGACGGCCGATTTCGTCATAGGAGAGGCTTTTCCACCATAACAATTGTTTATACTATACCTACTTAGGAAATTGAGGAGATCTACTCTTAAGGATTATTCTAATGGATGGGAATGAGAGTTTTAGTGGTAATGAATTGTGAAATCAAGGAAAGATGTTGGATTTACCTTATGAAAACCATGCCGGGTTAATGTTTTAATAGAGTTTTGGACTCTTGAATATGAAGGCTTACAAATTAAGTGATGGTATTAATAAGATAGTAGGACCCGACAATATTATTGAGACTATTAAGCTTTTGGTTAATGGTTGGTTTTTGTTGGATATAATATTAAAAGTATAAATGAGGACTTCAATTATCTGCTTGAATTTTTAGTTTAGTTGGTTCTCTAACATGGTATTAGAGCTTGCTACCAAAAAGTCAAGTGTTCGAATTTGTTGAGTTGGTCCTCTAACAGTGAAGATTTATTTTACAATATTTTACTCAAAGAAGAAGCTCTTCGAAAAAGAGAAGCTATTGTGGTGCTTGTATCTAGCAAAAATGGCAATGGATAAGTTTACATTTTACAACAATGAGACAACTCATCTAAACAATTTTTTATTTATTTATTAGCAAGCGTAACAACCGAGGTTCGAACCTGAGATTTCCAAAGGATCAAGCACCTTAAGCCACTTGCCCTAATGATAGTTGTTCAACTCATCCAGACCATGGCGCATGGGGTTGTTTTTTTATTTTTATAGGGCATGGAGAATTTGTTTTTTTTTTTTCCCACATCTAAATCAACTAACTAGTTTTTAGATACAAATTAGAAACAATTCTTGGTCATCCTAGGGAAAGGGTTTTTCATCAAGATCTATCTTGTGAGATTCCATCTTATGTATCTAACAATTTGACATGGTCAATCACCATGGTATTTATATGTTCTCTATCATTTATAAGCAAAAAGCATAAACCTGTCTATTGGATGTTGCAGAGGAGTGAATAGATCTTCATTCCACTTTGTGATTTTTAAAACATATTTAGTTATGAGTCAACCATTCTTGTCAATGGGCAGCTAAATGATTATTGTGCTATTTTAATGTGGTGATAATAGCCACGGTATTTTCATACTAGTTTCAGTCTTTGATTTGCTGATTAACATAATTGTGAAAATACAATAGTCACTGAATATGTTACGTGAAGCCTAGCCAAATAGAGAGAAGGGAAAGAAGGAGAAGAATTTGTTATGGCAGTAGACATGAGATGAGCAACATATTTGGATAGAGTTGTTTAACAAACTTGCAACTCAATTTTAGTGTTGTGATGTTCCTTTCAAGATAATGGACTGAACTGAATTCTTATAAGAAGAGCGGTTGTCTTGGTGTAAGAGGTTCCCTTTAGTCGCTGACATAAAGGACAGATGCACTGCGTGAGTTTTGGAGAACTTATTATTAGCTTATTAGTCGTTACTGCATGTTATTACTCATACTTCCATTAAATTATAGTTATAACATTTATGTTGAGTTGTAGTTGTCGAAGTTGTAATTAGAATAAAATTCTCTGCAGGATTGTAGAGTGGAAGTTATTCAAGCTTGGTATATGGATGATAGTAACGAAGACCAGAGACTTCCACATCATCGGGATCCCAAAGAATACATATCTCTGGACAAACTTGCTGGTAAGATTAGTAAATAGGGGATGTTGATCTTCAAATCACTGACTTTTAAACTTCCTCTAAGCAATTATGTTAATCGCGCAGAGCTTGGAGTACTCAGTTGGTGGTTAGATGCTGATAATTACAAGACTGATGAGGAGTTGAAAAAGATCCGCGAAACTAGAGGATATTCATATATGGTTTGTCCTATGCTCTCTCTCGAAACAATTTATAAAGACGTTTAGCTCTCATGGCATAGGCATGCAGCTGCTTCCACAAACTAGTATTGAAGTTTAACAATATAATTCATTCTCTCTTTATTTAGGATTTTTGTGAGGTGTGCCCAAAGAAGCTACCAAATTATGAAGAGAAGATTAAGAGTTTCTTTGAAGAACACCTTCACACTGATGAGGAAATCCGCTACTGTGTGGCAGGAAGTGGTAAGATTAGGGTTATAAATTTGTAGTTATATCTTTAGTTCTTTACCAGTCAATTATTTTACCCCCATTCTGTGAAGGTTATTTTGATGTTAGGGATCGTGATGAAGCTTGGATCCGTGTGTGGGTGAAGAAAGGGGGGATGATTGTTCTGCCTGCTGGAATTTATCACCGCTTCACACTGGATACAAGCAACTACATCAAGGTAACATTGTACATAGGTTACTTGTAACAAACTAAATTGTGTGAAATTGTGAATCACTTACCTCTTTCTCCCTTCCTCCACTCTACTTTCTGAATGTTTAACTTAATGATGTCTACACAAACATTTGATATCAAAACAAAATTATCATGCTTAATTTGAATGCAACAGCTCTAATACATATAAATTGTTCATTAACAAAGGTGTTTGGATGTTGCTAGCTATCCACATTTATTGGTACATATGCATGCAAAGAAGTGCTCATGTTATTTATCAGGCATGTATGTTGATGGGCAGCAGAATACAAAATCATCTATTACTCTGTATTATTTTCTTTGATGGTTTGTTAAGTGGAGGTGGATAGACTTGAATTGTTGACTAGGTGGCCTTTATTTTAACACTGATATTTGAAGGAAGCTTATAACTATACATGCAGGCTATGCGCTTGTTTGTTGGTGAGCCAGTTTGGACTCCATATAACCGTCCTCATGATCATTTACCTGCAAGGTATGGATTTTCCTTCAATGTGTAGATCCTGCAAAGTATATTTTTCTATTCTAAATTGTTACAACACCTTTATTTTTATTTTTTAATTATTATTTTTATAATAATTTCATATATAAGCACATTGCTTGATCTTTCTTGGAAGGTCCTCGGATTGCACTTTGACATCTCTGACGCTACTTTTTTTCTTCATAAATATTTAAGCATGCATGCGATCAGTGTATTTTTTCAGAGCATTGATAAAACTAAGGCATGAAGTCTCATTTGCATTTATGGAAAGTTAGTTGTCAAGGAATAAGATTTAGAGCATATCATATATATATCTTTTCAATCACCTAAATACAAAATTTTGTGTTTGGCCGGGCGGGAAGCGAGACTTAGCAAGAGATCTTTTTTATTTGCAGGAATGAGTATATTGAAACCTTTGTGCAAGGTGGTGCTAAACATGTTGTTGATGCTGCAGCGTGATACTTGAACGTACCCTCTGAGATAAATATTCTAGTACTTTATTAATAAATAAAGCCAACACATGAATGAATACATGTATGGCCTGGCCTGTATGACATTATATATGCATGCTTGTGTAGCTAAGCTAGCTGTGGCTTCACCTATTCTTAGTTATGAGACAATCAGTTTTTTAAAACTTTGGAACAGTTAAAATAAGTTGCAAGGTTGGTGTTGAATTGTGAATTAATGAGGTGTTCAAAGGACAACTTGGGCTTGCTTGCCCTGGTATTGTAAGGGTGGCTGCGTGGAGTTTGTTAGGACAATTATGAGTTGCTTGCAGACCAATGTTATGTATTATTAACAAATTGAAACTCGGATTCCGCTTCAACGACGTTGTTTGCCTCCTTTCCCATTTTTGATTACAACGTCTACATTCTTCGAGGTGGAACTCTGTAAAATGCACTAGTATCACCCCTCCCTATATCCTCCCAAACTGTTGCTTGTTGATTCGCATACTCCATTCTATCATTACCCCTGGAATCCATTGATTGTGCCTCCATATCTTCCTCCACGGAGGAACTACTTTTGTTTTACCGGCAAACGAGATAAAATAGCTCAAAATGATGGGAATAAATAAACAAAAAACTATAAAGAAAAGAGACCAAACTAGGTGATTCATTAATTTAATTGCATGGGATTGAAACACCAAACTGAGAAAGAGAGGCAACGAGAAGCTGAGGCTCTATACTTTGAAAACAGAAGCTAAAGAACGTTTATGAAGACAACCATATATATGCTGCGACAAACGATGGAAGTGAAGGATTGCACTTTACAAGTTGAACGAAAACCACTTTGGACTTGAGATGGTATGGAGGTAAGGGATCGGAGAATGAGTCCCGAATATTCCAGGACAGCAGGCACATATTGGGGGGCGAATACCGAGAGGATTAGCCAGGGACGAGAGTTTGATGAGCGAAGCGCTTCAATGATTTCCTCCTCTATCTAAACAATAGCCCTAACACCCATACCATCTCTTTGCAAAATTTCCAAAGGAGAGTTGCTGATCATCTTGAGGGAGATGCATGGTCATTATTAGAGGATGGAGATGAATATTAACGGTTTTCTTTTTGATTCAAGGAGTTGGTTGAGAAAGGAATTTGTGGGAAATAAGGGGTACAAGAATAAAATAAATTGTTGTTTCAGAGTGAATATGAGGGGGAGATGGGCTCAGCACTCTCAAGGCCCAAATTTACGGGGGCGGCGGGATCCCATCACCGATAACGGAAGCCGAGTGACAGTCACCACCGTCGTCAGATGAGGAGGAGGGGAAAGGTGGGAGGTCGAGAGCGCTGCGTTTGCAGCAAGCCACATCAAAGAGGGATGATCCAATTTAATTTTGAGGGAGAACTGGTTTGTATAAACCAAGAACAATGCTTTTCCAAGTGGGTCCCTGAAAGCGAATCGAGGTGGACGGAAACGATGTCCATGAAGAACTCGCGCGGAGATGTTGGCGAAAGATTCCCGGTACCAGTCCAAGTGTGGATTGGTATGTCTATTTCGGAAACCCAACAATATCTCTCACCTCAGAGCATAATATAAAGGGGAACCAATCAATGAAGGCAATGGACCATTTTGAGAGCCAGCTTCATCCCGAATCCTCTATGGCGCACATAAGATCCTCGTCAATGAAAGATAGGAGGAAAGCTTTATTTCCCAAAGAATGAATAGATATATCCAAGACTTGTTCGGCTAAGAAACTGGTTTGCAGGTAGGCTTCGGTAACATTTTCCCTTGAAATAGCGAGAGTGCACCACTTTAGTTTATCTGTAAAGTCCTTGGCAAGGGAGAATGGACATTGGCGGTGGATGCAGTTTGGTGGGGGGTGAATGCGGAGAGCCGGAGACAGCGTCCCGAAAAGAGACGCCGGGAATTATCCGGTCCATGCAGGGGCTCTTACTATGGCTGACAGGGAGTCTGATGGTGCGGTATGAGGTTTTAGGCAGTCTTGATCTTAGGGAGTGATCCAGATTTCTTGACAAATCGACATGCCTTGAGTGAGGATTTGCAGAGTGTTTTACCAAGTCAACAATGATGCAATTGCTTTGTAGAGATGATCCATTTAAGATGCTGATGACCCTATTTGCATCTTGCATGTTATCAACTGTAGCAAAGCCATACCTTCTTCCTCTAGGGTTAACGTTCCTGGAGACGAAGTAGTGATGGACGATGGTTTGGCGACTGAAGATAAGCCTCATCAATCCGGATGTCATCGTGAGTGGGAGGTTGCTCACGTAAAGAACGACATGGTCGGAGTTGGGGGGACGGTCGAGGATGGGGGTTGAGGGAGGCCAGCGAGGTGAGGTTGGGCTCGATGGTTTGTATGTTTATTTTGTGGGCGATTAAGAGTTGGGATGAGGACCCCATTGAGGGTTGAGGGCGGTATAAGGTGGTCAAAGAACTGGTAGGGGCGGTCGTCGGAAGAGGAGCGGGTGGGGCGGCACTCGCGAGACATGGTTTAGAAAATGTCATTAATATTTACTGAAATTGGAGGTTTGTTCAACAGTAGTAATAAAAAATGAGTTTTCTTGGGATCTCCTTTTAAATATCCTGAGTAATTAGCCAATTGTACTTATAGAACTTCATTCTCTTTTGTTCCCTTTTAAGTTTCAACTTCAAGCTTTCTATTATTCATCCTTGTTGCGTTCAATATTTTTTTGTTCACCTTATTAGTGAGAAACTTGCCCAATCCTGCAATGAATGTAGCTACTATAGGAGGTTTCCTGTCATTCTTGCGTGCAACAGTATGAAAAGTATTAATGTCTTACGTACCATAACTCAGCCCAAGGCAAAACATCTACTATAGGAGGTTTCCTGTCACTTATAATAAGTATTATCAGTGACAAAACATCTCATATACTTCTTCAATGTCTTGTTTAGAGGTTCAAACTGTCTATCTATTTGAGAATGATATGATGAAATCATTTCTAGTATAGTTCATTGTAGTTTAAATAAATCATGTCAGATTTTATGCACAAAAGCTCTATCTTTTTCAGATGCTATCTATGTTGGTATACCATGTAGCTTCACTATGTCTTGTGTGAATTTCTTTGCTACTAAATAACTTGTATAGTTGGCTTTCAGAGTTTAGAACAAGCATATTTTGTTAGTCTGCCAATGAATACAACTATGACATCGTTCCCATGGGAACTAGGTAACCCAGTGATGAATTCCATATGTATATCAGACCATACATTAGAGGAAAAAGTGTCTCGGGGCCTCCATATACTATCTCACTTATTCCACTCGAGTCCCTGAACTTCATTTTGTTCTTGCGATGTCATAGTTTCGCTCATTTTGTTCTTGCGAGGTTCATTATGTTAAGTCATTGACGGAATCCATCAAAACTAACTAACTCCGTTAGTT
Organism: Pelargonium myrrhifolium; assembly: GCA_036897405.1. Taxonomy (NCBI): domain Eukaryota; kingdom Viridiplantae; phylum Streptophyta; class Magnoliopsida; order Geraniales; family Geraniaceae; genus Pelargonium; species Pelargonium myrrhifolium. The sequence continues at coordinate 910 of JAYMTK010002004.1, read as the reverse complement.
TTGAATTTAAAAATATAATTTAATGCAATTTTACTAATTTACCCTTTGAATTTTTAGTTTCGCTAACCTAACCCTCTTCTTCCTTTTTATTTTCAATTTTACTTGATTCTCCACAAAAAATCAAAAGAATTTCGACCAATGAGAAACAGACACGTGTCTCTGTAAACCGAGCGAAAGATGGTCAACACTCGAGCCGAGTCCCGGGCCCCGACCCCCCGAGAAAGAAATAGGCCACGCTCCCACTCGAGCCCAAGCAAATCTCACCCGCACGAGCAAGATTCACATAAACCTCGTCCGAGCGTGAACGAGGCATGAAAAGACTGAGACGCGCTCCGAACACCCGAGTTAGTCCGCATGAGAACAGACCTCACCAGCGCAAGGGAGGTGCCAACACTTGGCTCGGGCGACGAAGGATCCAACCACATGCGGGAAGCAACACATTCGCGCGCGCAAGGCAAGTCATTCGCGCGCGGGTTCCCGCGTCCGCACGCCCACTCCGCGCTCGCCGAGCACCCAAGTCGACACGCACGAGAACGAACCTCACCCGCGCAAGGAAGGGGCTGACACTTGGCTTGGACAACGAAGTAGCCACGCGTGGAGGAGAGGCCATGTCCGCGCGCGCACAAGGCAAGCCATGCGCGCACGCGAGGCAATGTAATTCGCGCATCCCCAACTCCGCGCACACTAAGGCGTCCACACGCCTTCCCCCTCCACGCGCGTCCGCCAAGGCTCACCTCCGTTCGCTCGCCCCCCGCCGAGCATACCGAGACGTCCGTGTGCCCTAGAAAGCCACGACTAGGGGTCTACGCGCCCCCGCCCGACGCAGCTAGGGTTCCGCGCGACCCACCTCGTCTGTGCCCTGTTCGCCCACGCGCACCCCTGCGCCCACGCGCGCCTCTGAGCCTCCGCG
>JAYMTK010002003.1:0-14830 GCA_036897405.1 Pelargonium myrrhifolium | reverse complement strand
GCTGCTCAGTCTCGCCACCGCTCGCGCCGCCGCGGCTCCGCCTCGGTCTGTGAACAGATCTCTGGCGACGACCAAATCTGGTCCAATTAGGGTTAGAGTTTGGTTTGATTGTATAAATGTTAATTTTATTTTTTATTTTAGATTGGTTCGTGATTTTAATGCCAATTTTTGTTTTGATTACTGTTTGATTCATCATATGGTGATTATTTGTTCATTTGATTCGATTTGAAATTTTTTGTAATATGATAAGTTTTTTGTTCAAATCATACTTTGTTCATTGATTCATCATATGCTTGGCAAATAAAACTCACAATTCGGCAAAAAATCTGGCTTCTAGCAAATAAAACCCAATTTTCGGCGACCACTTGAAGTTTTTGGCGAAAATTTGAGATCCCGACGAAAACTTAAAGATTCCGGCGAACACTTGGGTTATATTTGAAATTTTCGGGCAAAATTTTCAAATTCCGGAGATTCTTAGAATATTTCGGTGCCGAAAACTTCAAGTGTTAAGAACATAGTTGAAATGAAGAGGAAGGGTAGAATTGATATATTTTTTTTAAATAACAATGCATTTGCAAGACATGTGAGGAAAGAGAGTGCTTTTCCATTAGATTTAACGAAAAAGTTAACATTTTTTTTTTTGCAAGTTTGGGTGGCTATCTGTTAATAGAAAATGTTCATGGGTTTTTTGTGCAAAACCTTCAAAGTTTGTGGGGGGTATCTGCAATTATCTCCATCATTTATATAACTTATAAGTTACAAGCTTATTTGATTGATTGCTAAATTGTTGAACATGCTTGTATTGTATATTTGTATAGTTGCATACTTGCATTTGTATAAATATGTAATATGTCATATTTGGATTTGAGTTGTTCAATTAGATCAATTATAAAATGTTAAAATTAGGTCGCTCATTTTGTAATTTTGTAATTTAAGTATAGAAGGTGAGAATGTGACATTGTAAAATGATCAAATAGATATTTTTGGAAAAAGGGACATCTGGTTAAACCGGGTCGGTCCGGTCTAAACCAAATGAACACCCCTAGCTGCAGTCGTCGTTGTGGCTGCTGATGGCGGCGACGTGGTTGCGCATGCATTCTATGTACCTCACAGAAAAAGAAAATGGAGGAGAGTGGATAAGGTGGACGGGTTGATGACATGGAAAACACCAACCGGATGTAGGCGGTCATTTGGGTCAAATCAATTTTTTTAGGGGTAATTATAGAGAGCACCCCTGAACTATGTGTTTCTACAAATTGCGCCCCTGATGTTTGGTCTATTACTTTAAGCACCTTTGATGTATGAAAAGATCTTTCCATTAGTTAAACTTAGCGAAAAATGGGTTTAAGTATGTCATGTGCTAGTCACATGATGGAAATAATCAAAATTCTCAAATTGCCCTTCACTTACATCATCATCAAGCATGTTATTCAACATCGCCGGATTGTTCATAATTTCGTCAAAAAGTTCATAGTTTTGCCGGAATGTTTATAATTTCGCCGAAAAGTTCATAATTTCATGGGGATGTTCATAGTTTCGTCAGAAATTTCATAATCATACCGGAAAATTTATTATTTTGCCAAATAATTGAATGTCTTGCCCAAAACATCAATGTTTCGTCGGAAAATCCAAAAATAAAATCTTACTTATCGTTTTTTTAATAATAATAATACACATTATTTTTGTGTTTATTGTTATCACAGTGTTTTTGAATTTGTTCATATTTTTTTATTTTTCAAAAATTCATAATCGAAATGCCGTGAATGGAGGAGCTCTGGTGAGTCCACGACGTATAGATCTGAGGTCGGTGAGCCCCAATCGAAGAAGACGGAGGGCCGATGAGCCCACAAAAAGCGGCGACGGCGGCTTCAGAGGAAGCCGTGAACATCGTCGGCGAGAAGAATATAACCCGGCGAGCCCAGAACGGAGAAGAAGGATGGTTGAGCGGCGGTGGCTTTGTCTCCATCCATCTTCCTTCGATGAACTTGTGGTGTGGTAGTTGGTGGGTCAATCACAGAAGAGTTGAGTTTGTGGTTGGAGGTGAGGTTTGGGGTTGAAATTAAATGGAAGAGATGAGGTTTGGGGTTTAGATTAAAAGAAAAAGATGGGGTTTGAGGTTGAGATTAAATGAAAGAGATGGTGTTTGAGGTTGTGATTAAATGAAAGAGAGGGGGAAGATGTAATGATTTTTAATTTTTTATTATTTTTATTATTTAATTAAAATAAAAAAACAAAAAATAAGGGTAATTTGATCATTTTACCATTCAACAAACGGTGTTATTGACGTAAAGATATTTTCATACATTAGGGGTGCAATTTGTGAAAACACATAGTTCAAGAGTGCTTTCTGTAATTACAATTTTTTTTTTACAGTCCATGGACTAGAATGACTATAACGCAAGTTCAATGACCAATATGCAAAAACGGTCAAGTACATGGGACTAAAAAACAATTAACCATAAATTGTTTTTTATTGGATTGCGTAGCAGCACCAACCAAACAAAGGATTCGATTCTCCAGGTGTGGTTTATCCTAATCCAATCCAATCCGCCAAACATAGTTTAAGGCTACTTTCCCACCGTTGTCCAAACGGTCCCTTTGGTAGGCATTCCAATTTCCAATTGCAAATAACGTACCAAAGCGTCAAAGGCAGTGTTGTGTGCCTGTCGAAGATCTCCTTCTCTGCTCTCACAGAGAAATCAGATTTCCGAAGGCCCCAGATTTGAATCACTAGAACCCTACTACTAGAAGCACTCGCTTTCAATTCCTCCTCCTCCTCCTCATTGTGTATACTTATAAATATTATATATATTCTTGAATTATAATCGCGGTCAATAATCAATTCAATCTCTCGCTCCAACTGTGCTTGCTTAGCTCCGGAGGTTTCTGTATCACATTCCTTGCCTCTTAAGCTTTCTTTTCTCCTGAATTTTATATTTATATGCGTGCTTAGTTAAGGGTTCTGGTGAATTTGATATCTGCCCATTTCTGCTTCAAAAATTCTGGTGAGTTTTTTCTTCTTCTTTCGGTTTTTAGGGTTTTTGAAGTTGAAGTTTGTGTTCTTGCATCAATTTTGGGCGGGTTGCATTTGAAATTTGAATGATTGTTTTGTTGCGAGTAGTTAAATCAACTGGGACTTGGGAGCTGCTGAAGTAATTTGTAGTGCTAGTGTAAGAAACTAGATTCATGACATCAAGGACATTGAGGAGGAGGCTCCATCATGGGGACGTTGATGGGAGAAGGCACGAACAGTACAGTACCTCGGATGTGGATGGTTTAAATGAACCTCTTCTTGGGAACTATGAGCTTAATTTAGATGATAGCCGGTCCAAGGTCAGCTCTTGATCTTAATGCTAATTTATTTTGTTAATTCATTGAAGGGTGGAAATATCATGTTTTCAGTATTTCATTTATATATATATATATATTAATTTGTATTTTGCTGTATTTAGACACAGACGCTTGAAGATATCTGGGATGATGATCGGAGTAAAGAGAGTCTTCATTGGACCTTATTATTCTCACAGTTGGTTGCACAGTGGGCACAATGGTTTGGTGTGCTACTTTGCTCACTCTTTTTTTTTGGTTTGCAATAATGCTTATAGATGCATTACTAGTGGAATTCACACTAACTTATGTTGCTTGCATATGATGGATACTACTCCTTTTAATATGGCATCTAGATCCAAGTTTAGGAGAAATATAATATTAGCCTCTCTGTAGCAGTGGACTTATTTTTTCAAGTGATCATTCCGTCACTATAAGATTACTGTAACACATAGGTAAATATACATTTGTGTTTAGTGTTTTATTACATGATGGTATAGAAGATGTTAAGCTCTGTTTTATCTGAATTAATTTTAGATGGGAATGTGGCAATTGTTTAGCTGATGACAACTTTATCTTCGTCTTTGCAGCAAATATTGTCCTAGGATCTGGGTCTGTTATTAGGCGCTTTTTCCCCTTTTCATCCATCATTGGTAATGGATCAACTAAAAGGATGCTTCTACCTACCTTGACCCCTCTACAGGTACATTCATTGATTCCATTGATTTTCTTAAGTCCTAACAATCTGTTCCACTCTCTAGATTTAAATTATGTGGATTGTTTTTACACTTGAACATAAACTGGTATGCTATATATTGATAAGCATCTATTTTTTTTTTTTTTGAAAATCTTTCTGATTAGGAGTTAGAACTAAGCACTTTATTTTATTTTAAGTATTAGTGAGATTTCTACACCAATGTCTTAGAAGTAGGTATATGTGTGCATATAACAAATTCAATTTGAACTTGTTTGCTCCAGCCTCCAAGATCCGAAAGATATGTACATGGAATCACATGATGAGAAAATTTTAAAGTAACCAGTCATTCAGCGTGGTTGAACTGAACCTGGGACTCTTATTTGGGCAGACATGTTGCTGCTTGTAGTGGAGAGCAAATAGTTTCAGCCATAGTACTTCTAGTCTGAGAGAAGCAGATCTGTTCAAGTAGTTAAGGATATGGCCTAAGAGCTTAATTGGAGTCATGCTATGTAAGCAAATGCTTAGGTTTGTGAATTTCTTAGTCGTGGAGTGAAAAATTCGTCAATGGTTTCTTGATTTTAGTTCGGAAATCTATTTTTTTATATTTTATTTTTGTAGAAACTAGGGAATGTGCTTGGGTATAGTGTGGGAGATGTGTCCTATTTGATTATGCCAGTCCTATTTGCTCTCATTGATGTGAAATGCTGAGTTACTAATGAACGGAAAGGAAAACCTTGGAATTTGTTTCATGGAGTGAGAGGTAGGTAGATTAAAAGGGAGTGTTGCTCGTTTTGGGTGATAAGATCATAGGACAGTGGGTATGTGAATCTAGGAGCTGAAACTTGAGTGCTTGTTTTGTATGAGACCTGATTGGTTGTAAATTAGAGGTTGGTTAACTTATATATGATTCCTTGTCCTCTTTCATGTACTTCCTACTTTCTTGAAGGGAAAAAAGAGAGGAACAAACGCTTGTATAGGATTTGAATTCCAGTTTCAACATAAAATCTAAAAGGAAATATGCTTAATCTATTTGTGTGATAAATTGAATACGGTCTTTTGCCTACTGTGGAAATGGCTCTTTTAGGAAAATTATTGGTGGGAGTGGGACTTTGAGAAGGGAGTGTTTTCATCTAATTTTCCTTTGTGCACCATCCAAATATTCATAAAACATTTACCAGGAAATCATTTACATAAAAAAGATAAGAGTTTAAATGTCTTAGCCGGATTTTTTTGCAATTGGATAAAGAGTGAGACAAACTTGAGCCCTATTTCTGCGAGATTGTTTACACCATTGGTTTCAAAGTTCAAACAAACTTGTAAGATATGGGAGTGATCCCATAGATGCATAAATTTGAGAGGATAATCTAGGGTTTGGCAAGAGATGAAATGTATCATATTTAAGGCCTTATGTGTGGCTTCAAATGGTATTAGGTGGCCTGTAAATTAAGATAGTGTAGAGCTCATATGTCCCTACTGGGTTGGAAATTTGAAATGTCCTTTTTCTCGATCAACTTATTGTATTATGATTCCGTAGTAGATTAAAAGGATGCATGGTTTCAAGTGTTGCTGCACTAATCTGCAGAGCTGTTGCACTGTTTGGAGTTTCTGCCATTATCACTGCTCAGTCTGCCTTATTATCGCTAAAACTTTGCATATTGCTACTATTTTAGTAGTTTGGGAAGATTTATGGGACACAGGGTCTCCTGGTTTGAGGATAAGAATATAGTGATGTTATCTTTTTGCATGCTAGACTTTGCAGGTATTTAGGGTTCTTTTTTTGTTATTCCTTTCCTTTTTATTTTTCAAATAAATATTTATTTGTTCATTATCTTGCTCGATATTTTTTTAATTTTATCTGTGGAGTTTGGCATATCCTGCTCGGATTTATACTCTGTTATGCACCCTTTTGCCAATGCTCTTACTTCTTTTTCTTTGTGGTTCATTTTATACCTTGTTTGTTAATGACAGTTTCATTACTTATGCTGTAATTGTTGTATGTTCAGGAAGAAAGACTTAGAAACTTAAAGCAAAGGCTGGAAATCCCTTTCGATGGTTCCCGTGTGGAGCATCAAGTACGTCTCTCGCTGATATACATTTTTCTGAATATGTTAACTTTTGCGCCATCCCTTTGGTCTATGTTTGAATTCTTTATTAGATACACATGCATACTCCAAATTTCGAGGAAATATAAATGGCACAATTTGTAACCAACCTCTTTTGTAACCACAGGCTCCATGTTGTGAAATTTTTGTTTGACTATGCTCAAGATCTCGTGCCATTTGTCTGCCCTTACGTCTGCTTTATCCTTGTTCATGCATTTGCAATATCACTGCGTTATAACCATACTGAAATTTATGTTGGTTGGAAGAACCCGAGCTCAGTTATTTACCTATTCATTAATTTTATATTGTGGTCTTGATCTTGTTGACTCAATATTCACTTGTTTGGTATACATAATAAGGATGCTTAGGTGGGAGTTGAACTATTTAATGATGGTCCGATTTCCTAGTGGATATATGGAAGAAATATGAAAATTGAATTACCATATTTATTTTGTTTGTCATAGATATTCTTAATATCAACTCATAGTTTATGAATTTATTGTATCCTTCACATACTCAATAGAGTTTCAGTATCTGTTGTACCATTGTGAATTTGAGAACTAGAGAAACTAAAACTTCTGCTTTCTTTCGACTGACATCTTATTTTTATTTTAAAAATAAGATGCAAATTTTTTAATTATTCAACTTGGTTTCTGTTTTTTCTCTTTCAAGTATGATGTAACTTTTGACTTTTGGGGTGTAACAGGATGCTCTTAGGCAATTATGGAGGTTGGCTTATCCTAATAGGTTACTCCCATCTCTGAAATCAGAATTATGGAAGGAGATGGGATGGCAAGGTTCAGACCCTTCAACAGATTTTAGGTGTGTAGAGGTTTTCTCATGAAAGCTGGTTTCTGCTGACCTCAATGTGCAGACTTTTATATTGTAAATGTAAATTAATTTGTTATTTGTTTCTTTTTTCTTGACACAATTGAAGGGGCGGAGGTTACGTATCATTGGAGAACCTTATATTTTTTGCCACGAAATATCCGGTTTGTTATGTTCTCTTCAAATTATGTGCATTATATAATATTTTATCTATTTGCACAAGTAATTGATGTATTATGTGTGCCTTATATCACCTTTTGTTTTTTCACAACTTGTTCCATTCTGTTAACCATGTGAATCCAAAATCATAGTTTGGTTAAACCAAATTAATCTGGTTGCCTTCTTTTCTTTAATTGTCAACCTCATGTACAAAATTCACCTTTCCCTTTTCCAGCTCATTTGGTGTTGAGCTTTCTCTGTTACATATTTGGTGTTGTTTTTCCTTGATATCTTAATACTGTAGTTTCATATTAAATATTTGTGCATCAGTAAATAGTTTAGTGAAATCAAAGACAAAAAGCAATTCAATGCGAAGTACAAAGTCACAATCAAATAGGAAGGGGATTTTGAGTACATTTTATATTATTTTTATTAATGAGTCTAGAAGCTCTCTTGATGTTACAACATTTAGGGAATGGTGTTGTGATGTGAGATCGAGTGACTGAATCGTGAATTAGTTGGCTAGTATTCTCATGCTTTGTGGAAAAAAATGAGGATAAATTCTCAGAATTCAATAATAATGTTTCATTGGTGGTGCAACTATTTTGTTTTCTTTTATGGGTGTACTTTTGACTGATAGAAATGGTTTAGAAGGGATATTTCTTAAAATCATTGTATCCAGCTGCTGATAATCTCTCCATCATCAATGCTGCTATATCTGCACCATCATATATGGTGTAGTTACCATTTCAGATTGTTTAGAAATGTGGCTATAAGAAAGTGGTGGAGGTTGGTCCTAGATATTCTGGGAATCTTGGTTTCCATGTTTACGCCAGTGTGACCTGATTTTACTATTTTAATCCGTTGGGCCCAGTAGAGCATTAAAGGGTTTTAGGTTTTAGTTATAACTTAGGAAATAGGGGTTAGTTTCTTTTTGGTTGTGCTTTATATGGGAAACAACTTTTTACTGGTTTGATATATGTCTCTGGTAAATGAGGGTCAAACTAAATAACAAAAAAAGAAAAAGAAAAGGTTCTAAAAAGAATTTACAATTGTAATGGTCGACAGTAATCTGTAGTTGCTGTAACCTGGAGTCTTGCACCCTAGAAAGGCTACCATCAAAGTAAATGGTGAACAGGCAACAGGCTGGAGTCACGGGGCGACTTGGCTCAGTTTAATGATTTCTCAATATATTTACCTTCCAAGCTTCAGAGTTTGGTTCTTTTTATTCTTAAGAGTGAATGCTTAGATGGGCATTTTTTTGGGTCTTTGAAGAGACTCCAAAGTCTTAAGACGTGTGCTTAGTAGGAGGCTATGTGGTAATAGGAATGAAGCTATTTTAGTAGTTTTGTTAAAGGCTTTGTGTAGCCAACCACAACTTTGCTTGGGAAATGGCCTGGTTGTTGATAAGTTGCTCGACTCCATAGTGGAACACGTGCAAGTGAGAAAGGCTAGCTGGGTATTTGCTTGCATATTTACATTGAGCATGCTTATTTTGAAATCTAATTGTTTATGGTTTTGGAGAAATTTAGAGGTCTGTATATATTAGAGACAACTGTTATAATCTCATAGACATTTCACTGTACTGAAATTTGGTTTGTTTTATCTTCATCAGGAGTCCTTCCAGAGACTGTTGCACAAACGAGATGGCACCAGAGCTGAGTGGGAGTATCCCTTTGCTGTAGCTGGGATCAACATTTCTTTTATGTTGGTCCAAATGCTAGATCTTCAATCAGGTTAGAGAATTCTTAACATAATCCTTCTCTCACCCTTCTAGTACTTATTGACTTCCTAGTAAATAAAATGTGGGTGGATTTCTACTAATTACGAGGATTGGCATTTAAAAAAAAAGATCTTGACATAGCTTTCTATTTTTTTCTGAATAATTACGGGGATGTTTAGTTCTCTCTTATCACTGCCCAAGCTGGGAACTGTGGAAGTAAAGTTAGTAGTTGAAGGAGTAAAGGATCACTTAGCATTTTTTCTTTACAGTTAATTAAATTATTAATCCACAAATTTTTATTGCATGTAATTCATACATATCATATATAATGATGGGCTGTTTCTTTTTTTTCTTTAATTCTTTATGTGTTGCTGAATCCTTGCTGCTCAAACGTAAAAGACAGCATGTTATGATATTACTTGCAGGAAAACCATCCTCTTCAGTGGGAATCAAGTTTCTGGACTTGCTCAAGGAAGATGAGATGGCATTTGACAACCTATTCTGTGTAGCCTTTCAAATGATGGATGCTCAATGGCTTGCAAAGCGTGCCTCGTACATGGAATTTAATGTAACTAAATCAACCAGTATACAGTCCATTGAGTTTTATGCGCTCTCTATTCTGAATTCTTTCCCTTAACTGCCACTGCATGTTTTCATTGTTTTCCAGGAGGTTTTGAAGTCTACCAGAACACAGTTAGAGCGGGAGCTTGAACTTGAGGATATCTCTAGCGTGAAAGATTTACCAGCATATAACTTGCTGAGAAGTTGATTGGACATTTATTCTGTGAAAACTAGCTTCTTTATTAATGTACCTTTCTTTTCTCAAGCTGTTTATACCTAAATTGCTGAATACTACATTAGTGCACTGAATACCATCTTATATATAATGAAAAATGAAGCCAAGTTGTATTAAGTTTTGGCTACAAAGTCTCTCGACGTTTTAGTTTATTGGAAGACTTTCCAAGTTCCTTAAAATGTGATTGTCTATAATGATTTTGCTAATTTAAGGAATATTTGTGAAGATGATTAGGCATAACTCGTTAGATTCACCAGGAAGGAACCAACTACATTTAACAATTGCCTCACAGAGAGAGCCATGAGAAAAGTAGAACTACATAGTCAAAACAGAAGTTAAAATAACAAGTTTAGTTCATTTTTATTTTCTGTTTTTGTTTTCATTTTTCAGTTTTATGAAATACAGGAGAAATACTTAAACATGACCTTACTCTTACTCCACATCCTCAATTTCAGTTCACCAAACCACTGCCTTGTTAAAATTGTTCTTCAACAAATAACAATCAAAAGCCTCAAGTACCACAATTTGGATAGTTGAGTTTGAACATAAGATGTATGTATCTAATTCACAATAAATGTGCAAGATACAACAACTCTCTTTCAATATAATAAAATTCATAGATGACTAACTATTAATGTCATCAATTCATTCTTTCACGAACCAGAACTTTCATTGGATTCCTCGTTAGGTTTCGAGAACCTTTTTACACTTTCTGATGCTTTATTCACCTACAAGAAAAGATATCGATCAATGTAAAAATGTACTCCATTCTTCTCAAATGAGTGTCATGTTTGTTTTACACTTTTGTCTCAAAACATTCATCTTTCTATTTTATTTTCAAGAAGTTAGTTATACACGAATTACCAATGTATCGCTGTAATAAGTTCGAAACCATTGAATTAGCTACAACATATGCTCATGGGATACAAGCTAAAATATAAAACACTAATTTCTCTTTAATTTTTTTCAAAAAGAAAACCAAGACAATGTCTTGAGATGGAAAGATTAGTTTCGTTCAAAATAATGACATATTCATTATATGTGGTGTTGTTTTTACCTGTTCCTCCCAATCAGTTCGTGAAGTAATATAACCAAGCACTGAGGATTGAATTAAAACTCCAAGTATCATTCCAATCCATATACCCTGTGGAACAAAACAAAACAAAACAAAACAGAGCATTCAATTTATAGCCAATTGAAAAGAAATTAAGAAGTATATTGGCATATATGTATAGATTCGGAAACTGAAGATATGTACCTTGACTTTCATATCAGCGACGTATCCCAGAAGCATTCCTAATGGGACCCCAATCACATAATAAGAGCCTATATTAACATAAGCAACCATACTTTGCCTACCCGCACCAATAGCAACTCCTGCATGCATGTATCGGTTTCAGAATTAATGGTTCATATATGTTGTGCATATAATTAGCTTATATACTGATAATAGATAGAACAAGAACTAAAATACATGCCTGAGAGTACTGATTGGACACTGTTTAGTAACATCGAAAAAGCCAGTAACACAGAGAGGCTTGACACAGATTCCGCAACTTCTGCGTTACTTGTAAACAAGTAAGCTATGCTATGACCAAATACTAAGCATAGAACCCAAAGGATTAGTCCCATACAAACTGAAGTAGTTGTGATGACTTTAATGGAGAACTTTGCAGCCTTTGCATTTCCTCTCCCCAATTCATTTGAAACCCTCACACTGTACGTACAACCAAATTCATAAACTATGAGTTGTTAAGCAAACTATTGGCTATATAAGTAGATAAAAAGAAGAGATACATAATCTAATTTTTGCAATTACCTTGCACTGGCCAAGAAGCCAAGACATAACATAAATTCCCAAGCTGATATATTGAGGCTGCATGCACATTCCTTTTCGAATCAGAACATTCTTGGCATCTTCAATTATTAGGCATTATAGATTTGAGTTAAACCTTACCAGATAGAGAAGGCGGATATTGCAACAGTGGCGTTTTTCATATATCCCGCCAGTAAGACCAAAATAGCCTCGTACCATAGCTCTAGGCTACAAGAACGAACGAACAAACAAACATTAGAATGTAGATACACAAATCAATGAAGGGAGAGATAACAGACAGGAACAGATTGACTTACCAAAGCATCACACCTGAAGCTATTGAGAGCTTCACTACAGGAACTAAGTCAGTGAAGGCAGATAAGGTAAATCCTTTCCAGGTATCGGTGCACCAACCACCGAAGAGGTAAACAAATTGTCCAATTGTGCGTAACCAAATTGATATAACCAATGCACTCATTGCACCAGGAATCCCCCAGTTGAGTTGGATCACAAAAAGCCATGACAAGAATATGTGAATAACAAATGAGGCAGCACAAAGCCATCCTACAACCCTGTTTCTGAGTTGTGCTTGTAAGAACTTCTGGACGGTCATGCTGAACATCAAAGCATAGATGATGGGAATGAACCATAGGGAGATGTATCCTGCAGCTTCCGCTATGGAATCTTCCTCGCCCACTGCTTTGAAGATGTATCCCGAGAAGACAAAGAGTGGAACCAACAATGTTGCAGTAGTAAGATTAATGATCCATGATCTTTGCAAGTACACACCCAACATGTGATACTGCTTTGCACCAAAAGCTTGTCCACACATAGTTTCAGTAGCACTTGACATCCCCAACTGTGAATCAAAATTATGTTTCAGAGAGCCCAAAAACACAAACCCTTCAAATATAAAAAAGAAAAACTGATGTGAGCAAGAAAGAAGAAGAGAAGAACTTACAAATAACCCATTAGCAAATCTCAAGGAAATGACTTGAACAAGTGCATAACCAGCCAGCTCTGTTTGGCCAATGTGTCCAATGAAAGCCTGAGTGACCACATAAACCCCAAAAGAAGTGACCCTTGAAACCATTGCTGGAAATGTAATCCTCCATATCTTCTTCTCCTCCTCACAAATCCTTCTTCTCAGATTACTATTACTACTTGTATTCACTCCCAAAAGCCTCTCATCATCCATCCTTTCTGTTTCTGTATTTGGTAACTGATACTGATAGTATGAACCTATAGCTGATTTGGGATAGTATTATTCAACTGATCACCATGTGCAAAAGCCAATGTATGTAACTACCATATTCATTATATTATTTCTTCTCTCCCGGAAGATCTAATTAATAAAATTTTCTAAGATGCATATTGAATTTGTTAGCAATTAAAAACTGTTTTTATAAAGAAAACTCATCAATTCACTCTATTTTATTCACTTATCGAAGAGATAAATATTAATTTATAGTATAAACATCCTCAAATTGGGAGATGGGGCCTTTGACTGGCCGCTAAACTTAAAGCTGCTTATGAGTAGTTATAGACTTGCACCAACTACAATTTCACGAAATCTTATTTTAATCCCATCATCTCACAATAAGCTAGTGTTCAATTGATTGACATTGATTTGTGGACAGAGCCGGAGGTTTGAGTGATGGTTCTTGGAGCCTACGCAAATGTAACACAACGTTCAAGTATAGATTCGTGTCTATACTCGGAAAATCTCTTTGGGTGTGAGTAAGAATCTCAACGGGGAGATAACAAATTATACATCTCTAAGGAGGATTCTTCATAGCATTTCTAGAGAGAAGCCTCTTAGATGTAAATTGTGGATCTCTCCTCTAACCAAGGAGATGAGATGATTGTTTTTAGTTACAACCATTCCCGCTACATGTTGTCGTGTGGTTGATTGTTGGTGACGTGAGATCTGCTTCAATTGTTCGAATTTCTCCCTTTCAAGCGTGTCGACCATGAGCGTCAGAACTCCTATATGCCCTTATAGCATCACTGAGGATGAGAGTGTTAGGATTGAAACGATACAATTGACAAATATTTAGGGATAGAAAATAAATGAAAGCGAAATACACCAGATTTTACGTGGAAAAACCCTCAAAATAATAAGGACAAAAAACCATGGACAATATAGAAGAATTTCAATATATATTTGGAAACACAACACTCTCTCTAATTTTACAAAAAGAGAACAATTAAACCTCTCCCTCTTTAAATAAGGAGAATCACTCTCAAATATATACTAACTAAATGAGAGATTGTATTTCAATATATATTTGGAAATACAACACTCTCTCTACTTGTGTTTGGATGAATTTTACAAAGTTAATACTCCTGATTTGATAGGAGATTGCATGCACCTACTCTTATATCCTCAAAGAGCATTTACCACTTCGAGTAGCGTCTTATAGTGATCAAGTAAAGATCAAAAAGTATCATGGCGTAGATGGTTGGAGGTGACGCAGCGAGGCAAGTTTACCTAGTGAGGTGGACCTTGAACGCGACTTAATTGGAGACGTAAAAAACACTTTGAAGGTGGCCCGGTGAGATGAGAACTTCAGACGTGGCATGGGGGAGAGTACTAGAACCTCAAAGGTCTCTTGTGGAGGAGATGATCTATCCTTATGAATACCATTTATGAAGGACATTTTAGATTATTGGAACTCTTAATACTCTTTAATAAGCTCTTTTTTTTTTTTATAATTATTTTTCCTATTAGCCAAGGCTGATACATCAAATAGAGATGGACTGCCACTCAATATTTTTGCAAACGATTGCGTTCGGTTCTTCCTATTCGATGACTTAAAAGCTCATTCCAAGTTGCTAGGTAGAAAAGTTGCCATTTCGAGTTGGCTCCTAGAAAAAATTATGAGAAAAGCAAACCTATACAAAAGTTAGTGAAAAGATATTACTGTGTGTTACACTTGAAAAGAATTAACAATTTCACATCCTCCATTTCAGTTCACCAAACACCTGTCTTGATTAATACTACACTTTTGACAAATAATAATCAAAAGCCTCAAGTACTACAATTTGTACTGTTGAGTTTGAATATTAGATGCTGTATGTTTCTAATTCTAAAATAAATGTATAAGATACAATTCTCTTTCAATATAACAAAAGTCTTAGGTGGCTAACAATTAATCTCATAAATTCATTCTTTCGCAACTAGAGCTCCCATTGGTCTTCTCGCTAGGTCTTGAGAACCTATTTACACGTTTTGATGTTGTACTCACCTACAAGAAAATGTTTCAAACAATGTCAAAATGTAGTCTCTTCATCCCAAATTAGAGTTATGTTTCTTTTACATTCGTGTTAAAACAATGTGTTGTTTCTATTTTCATTTTTTTTTTTTTTTTTTTTTTTT
>JAYMTK010002002.1:0-14835 GCA_036897405.1 Pelargonium myrrhifolium | reverse complement strand
AGTGCAACTGATATAACTTTATATCAATCAACTAATATACATTAAACCTTATTTTTAATTAGATTAACTAAAAGTATGAGTGGTAATTCATGTTTGCGAGTTGTTATCGTGTCACGTTGAAGTCTTAAAATTCACTATTTTTGTTTAAGTATGTTAACTCAAACATAATCTACTTTTTAAACAAGCTTACAAGCGTGTTAATATGACGCGACATGGTCATCATGTTTAAACAATTGAATTCAAAATTACACAATACGACCCAACTCGTATATAAAAACAGATTGTGTTGCGCCGGACCTAATTCAAAATATTTGAACAATTTAATTTATAAGAGTAAATTATTTTCCGATATATATGTATGAAATATTACCTTTATTCTCTTAAGCGGGTGAGCCAATATACAAAGTACCATGACTCTTTTACGACTTAATTAATTTAACGGGTTAAACACATCCAACAGAAACACAATACAATAGTGAGTGTGTCAACATAAACCTGTTTCAATTAAATTTATACCGACGAGTCACAAAATTATCGGTCCAAAATATATCTTTTAATTATTATTATTTATAAAAATTATAGCCTAAAATGCTGTGATTATCAGAGTCAGCACTCTCTCAGCAGTTCATGCACCAACCTACGATTCTCTTGAAACATATTAAATTATTAATTAATATATAATTAATCATAATTTAATTTTGTTTTTAACAATAAGATAAAGAAGCAATGTGACATGTAAATGCACAGATCGAAGCAACCAAAACAATTCTGAAACAAACAGTGAACACATTCAATGAACAGTGATGGTCCAAACACATTATATTTCAAAATAATATTAACTGCACATTTATTTTTTATTTTTTATTTGATTTAAATTGAATTAATTATTTATATTATTGTCTTACACTTCACGAAGCTGCCAAGAATCTAGCCTTTGTGAATTTTTTGTTTACTAGATTGATATTTTTGGGGCATTGTAGCTTAGAACACACCATCTTTTGTTTTTAATCTTTTGATTATTTGAACATAATGTGATTCATTGCATCTTATGTTAAAAGTGTCATTACCAATTTAAGTCCATCAATTAAATTCTTGCCATGTTTTC
Source organism: Pelargonium myrrhifolium (assembly GCA_036897405.1). NCBI lineage: Eukaryota > Viridiplantae > Streptophyta > Magnoliopsida > Geraniales > Geraniaceae > Pelargonium > Pelargonium myrrhifolium. The sequence goes on along the minus strand of JAYMTK010002002.1, from coordinate 13,730 downwards.
AATAGAATAATTAGTTGAGTAATTTAATTATTTGGACTAAGTGCATGTATATATCATGAGTACGATCTATTTAGTTTCGTATTTATCTTTTATCATAGTTGGGTGAAATGAGAAATCGATATATAGTACTGGTATGTACAAAATTAGAGGTTAAGATGACAAATAACAACTCAACATGTGGCGTTGGAATGCAAGTCGGTATTTTTTCACAAGATCAAATATCTTAATCAGAAAGAAGAGACTTAGAGTTTCAAAAAGTGTGTGGGAGAAGGCGTATTCCATGCTCGAATCAGAATGTTCATCCGAGCGGACGTGAGGGAACACTATGAGCCCCTAGATGGCGGCCAAACCCACACGAAAATCTAACTTGCCCGACCGATTCAACCCAAACAAATCTCCCACTTCTTCCCTCAAGTCATGTCGGCCCGCCCCAACTCCAAGTCCCTAAATTTCGCAACCTCAAAGTGCATTGTCGCGGCCTTAACTTGTTACTCCCATAAAATTAGCTCATGACCCCTTCAATGCCATAACATTAACTTGTTTCTACATGAAAACGAGTTCACGATTGTTTTAAAGAATCTCTTGTTACTCTATCAATGTTGCATCTCAACTCATTGCTCTAAGAAAATAATCTCCTGATTGCTCAAATGGCAATGTCACGACCTCAATTCATTGCTCCAAGAAAAAGGAGCTCCCAATTTCTCTATGGTAACTCATGTTGCTTTCTCAATATCGTGGCCTTAATGAGAAATGTCGCGGCCTCAACTTTTTACCCCGAGAAAATGGACCTTTCGTTGCTCCCTTAATGTTGCAACACTATTGTAGCTTCCTCCTAGTAGAAGAATGCTCCATCCTCGCCCGTTGTTCGACCGATACGCCCCTCGTTCGAACATCCTTTACATGAGAAAACAAGAAAATCAATAAGCTCCCGATGAGTTTCAAAAGAAGCTCTAAAACGACAAGACCTTCAAGGGAGACTTCAACCCTTAACTACCATAAGGAGCATAAAGGATTATCACAACACTTAGTCTCCACAAAGAACCTTCAAACTATAAGAAAAACTCATTCTCATTCGAAAACAATCACCACAAGCAAAATTCATCGCTCCATGATTTTACAAACATTTGTTCTCATCAAAATATTTTAAAAAAGTAGTAACATATGTGGTTTGATGATTTTTTTTAAACCTCACGAAACATTTGATTTGATCATTTATCTTCATTAGCTCTTCAAGTCGTTATAATGTTTTATGAAATTATCTTGTAAATACATTCAACCCATTATTTTTGGACGAAGTTTAATGAAAAATAAAAAAACTAGCGGTACATGAATTATTTCATTTAGTTTTTAAAAGAAATTTCAATTCTGCAATAAGAGCATCTTCAATGCTTAGCATTTTTTTTGGGTGCTAAGGAGACGAGAGAGTGTGCCACCTAATTATTTGGTGTTTAGCACCCTCTTAGCAATTTTCACTCAAATGCTTAACACCCACCTAATAAATGCTAATTGGAGAGAGAATGTGAGACAAAAAGGATTTAGCATTGGGTGCTAAACTTAGCATCTCCTTTTAGCATATTCTCTTTAGCACCTACTACTCCAATGCTTAGCACCTCTTAGCATCTCCCATTGGAGATGCTCTAAATAAATCTCAAAAAAGAAAAGTAAATCATGTCAAATCCACGTGAGATTTAGTATGTCCCACACGACATCATTAAAAAATAATAAATAAGTCAAATAATAATTAGTCCCATGAAATCAGACGTGGCCAGGACTCATTGGCTGGTACTTAACAATCTGCTAAATGACCCATTTTTGATACGATCGAGGGTACTATCGTCATTTCGTACCAAGAAACAGCTCCATCATCCGCCACGTGTACTTTTACAAATCAGACTCTGTTTTGGCCGTTTCAGCTCGCGCGCTCCAGCCGCTGCGATTCCGATTTCATTTTCTCGCATTTTCTTATCCTCTGTTTGGCTTCCTAGAAAATGGGTTTTCTAGACAGTTTTCTGGGGATCGTAGGACTTGGAATTGGAATCCCATTCGGTCTTCTATTGGGTTATTTCATATTTATTTACTTTGATCCCACAGATGTTAAGGTAATTTCATTTCATTTATTTAATATCATTTCCCATTTTTGGATAAATTGTCTGTTAATTTCTTGTTAAAGTTTCAAAATTTCAAGGAATTGCTGTGTTATTTCCATCTGGGTATGCTTATTTGTTCTTTGGGTTGTTGTTTTAATGATGTTCCTCATTAATGGGTTTGATTAGTAAATCAATTTGTGTAGGCCACATTGGTCATGACCAGCTCATTTTGAGTTCTACATTGGTTGTTGGTTCTTTTGTTTCATGATTAGGTTATGTTGTGTGAGAAACCCTAGTCCGAAACCCCCGAAACCCAATTTAGGTCGGATTTGATCCCTAATCTATCTTTTATTATGCAACGCGCTAAGGGCCCGATTGCTTAAGCAAGAAGTATTGGTTTCGAGCTTCGTTAATTGCGTGTAGAGAACTTAGTTTTGGGGAGAGGTCCTACTTGTTGTAGTCTTTGTTGTTGCATAGAGTGCCCTCTTTTCGAATAGCGCACATTCCTTTTATCTGTTGCAAACCTTTCGTGATGCTTAAGTCAGATCTCTTGTAATTGACATAATACTCAAAGTATGTTAGAGGTAACATTAAAAGCGTACCTCACAATGATGTTGAATCCCTATTTATAGTGGTGTGTTACCTTGTTGAGTAGGTTTCCTACTTTATTGGGTTTGGGAGATTTGTCTGTCTTTTGATAATGGGGTTTCCTCTTTCAACGCACTGATACCATTTAAAGAACCAACTCAACTAAAAACTTAACATGATAGTTGAAGGTCCAGTAATAGTTTTATACTCTAACAATTGATAAAGGTGAGCTCTATCAAGAGTTGGGCGGTTCTCGACCCATTGGACCTCCCAACCCTTTGTTGGGCCTAAACAGCTCTCAGCCCCTTGGGTCATTGAGCTTTGCTTCCATTTTGGTCCTTGTACGGACTCCATGCCCCCACAGGGCCTTATGTTCTTCCTTCTGGGGCACTTTCTGGGGGGTACTCTTGGAGTACCTATCCAACTGTATTGGGTGATGTTAAGGAATCACACATTAAGAGATTTTGGGTTGAGGGCCCAATTTGTATATCGAGTGGCGACATGTTTCACATTTTTCAATGTGGAATTCCTCAACATGCATGCCTATATTTGAGAGTCCAAAAAATAGTGTTGATTATGTAACGGTATAGATCAATGTATGCAATATAGGAATGATTTTGGGCCTACGTGTCCGAGGATACCTTCAATGGCCAAAGAGCAGCGTTGATTTAACTATATGAATTATTGTATGTTGCATAGTGACTGATTGAGTTGTGACATTATCACTCAATGTGTTGATTATGTGACTAGCGATAAGGATTTAAACACTGTACGATGGTTTTTAAATTTGTTAGTAATGCAAATTCAAAATTTCAGGATCCAATAGTTACACCACTTGACGAGTTTGACACGGATTCTATACTCGAGCTTTTGCCCGAAATTCCCAATTGGGTGAAGCATCCCGATTATGATCGAGTGAGTTCATTTAGTTAAACTACTTTTCATCTCGATATTATCAATTTTACTCCATACATTCAGCGAATGAAGTTGATTTTCACACACAATTCGTGCAGATTGACTGGCTCAACTGGTCCTTATACGATATGTGGCCTTACCTTGATAAGGTGATTTTAACGAAGCTATTAAGCTTGTTTTGAAGTTTTGTTAGTGTTTTGTGCGTGTTATTGAACTTGAGTTGTAATGGCTCGTCCATTTGTTTGAAGCTCGAGTTGATCACTTCTTTTATAGGCTATATGTGGTATTATAAAAAGCACGGCTGAGCCAATCTTTGCAGAATACATAGGCAAATTCCCGATAGAAATAGACTTTCAGAACCTTACTCTTGGTAATCTGCCTCCCACATTTCACGGTAAGTACAATTTTTTTGTTTGTTTCATCTGTAGAATTCGCAGCTCAATGAGCTTCACATTTGGATTATTTTTTTGGTTTCATCAGCTTTACATTAGAATCTACGCCGTTTTGGTAGGTATCAAAGTGCACGAAACTAATGAAAAGGAACTAGTATTTGACACAGCGATTAGATGGGCAGGAAACCCCAACATAACTCTGGTTTTGAAATTTTTCGCTTTACGAATCACCTTACAGGTTGGTATTTTAGCTTCTAATCTGTTGTTTTTTGGAATCATAATATGCGACGAGTCATTCAAATGAGTGTGTTTGATACATCGTCTGATAACGTTTAGGATTAGTAGTATCTTATGAAAATTGTTTGTGCTTGTTTTGTAGCTGGTGGATGTACAAATACATGCAGCGCCGCGGATAGTTCTGAAACCTCTTGTCCCGTCATTTCCATGTTTTTCAAACATAATCGTTTCGTTGTTGGAGAAGGTACGCACATGGTGAAAACAAATGTACAACGCAGCTTTGTCGTTCATAGAAAAATGTAATTGGTTTACATATGTGCAGCCAGAAGTAGATTTTGGACTGAAATTGATGGGATTGGATGTTATGGCAATCCCCGGTCTATATCAGTTTGTCCAGGTACATCTCTCACACTCTCGGTTTGTTCGGGTTTGGAGCTTTGATAACTTCAAAGATAATCAAGAATGTAAATCTTTATACAAGCACATGTTGATCCATAGTTTTTGTGCTAGGTCGTGCAGAACATAGTGAACACGACACACACACACGCATGAATTGCCAACTCTAATAACATTCCAATTTCCGATTTTTGTCATTGCAATCACGAAAGAAACATACATTTTCTTTGTTTATTTCAAGGTATATATGATAGCGTAATCTTGTCTGTTGGAAGCAGGCAACCATAAGCAAACAAGTCGCTAGCCTCTATCTCTGGCCCCAAGTTCTTGAAGTTCCGATTCTCGATGCTTCAGTGTAAGTTTTCATGCAATATTCAATATTTCTATACAAGATTTTAAGCATTGTTTCTACATTTCTCTTGCTTTCGCAGAGGCGCTGTGAAGAAGCCAGAGGGAATTTTACACGTGAAGATCATACGTGCAATGAAACTTCTCAAGATGGATTTGTTGGGAAGCTCCGATCCATATGTTCAACTTGTCCTGAGTGGGGAGAGGCTTCCGGCGAGGAAAAGTTCTATAAAGATGAAGAATCTGAACCCGGAATGGAACGAGGAGTTCAAGCTCACAGTGAAGGATCCTCAGTCTCAAGTCCTCCAGTTAAATGTTTTTGACTGGGAAAAGGTTAAGTAATGAGTAAGCTACTTACAGTTCATTATTAGGATTCATGTACCCGTAAAATCTCCTTGAAGCTAAAGTTTCGTTTTTCGTTTTAAGCTGCAAAGAAATAAGAATATAGGATCACCTTTGTGCTTATGTGTAATGTAGAGAGGCTAGTGACAAAATATGAGGAAAGGCGAGAAAATTTGGTTACTAGTAACCAAAAATGAGTATCGAAACATAATAAAAAAGCATGAAAATGCACGACTTATTAGGAGGAGATAGCACGATGAGAGTTCCCTTAGAAGATTCTAGAGAGTTTTGGTCAAAGATTCATATAGTTGACACCAACTTTGTTCGGGAAATGACTTGGTTGTTTATAGTTTCTGTGTAGAAAATAGGCTCAAAATATCGGGCATTACTGGTTTGATAATCATAGGAAGTAAATGTTGTGTTTAACTTTTGTAAATTGTAATAAGTGAACTGATTTAATTGAGATTTAAAAAAAAACGTATAAAAGTCTCTGCTTCTGGTTTCGTAGGTTGGATCACACGACAAGTTGGGAATGCAAGTACTTCCACTGAAGTCGCTTACTCCACACGAAACAAAGCAATTTATCCTTGATTTGGTCAAGAACACGAATCCTAATGATCCGAATAACTTAAAGCCGAGAGGGAAGATTGTTGTGGAGCTCACTTACCATCCTTTTAGAGAAGAGGACGAGAGATTCGGTGGAGCTCTAGACGGATATTTCTCGAGAAAGGAAAGTGGAGTTCGAAGGTTGGTTTCTAGGCAGGTATCTAGAGAGGCACCGAAACCTCAGGCTGGTTTGCTCATGGTTACGATTCAATGTGCCGAGGATGTTGAGGGGGATAGTCACAATAACCCCTACGCTGTGATCGTTTTCAGAGGCGAGCAGAAGAAAACTAAGGTGAACATTCATTTAACGTTTCTTTATAAAATTAGCATTGTTTTAGTTTTTGCCCGTAAAAGAAATGAAACATGGACTGCCGTTTTGCTCAATGTTTTGTTCAATATGCTCTAATGCTATATAGATTGATCAAGAAAACCCGTAAACGAAATATCTTATGTCTTTGCTCGTAAAACAAATGAAACATGTTTGTTGCCATTTTGCTTGATGTTTTGTTCATTACGTGCTTATGATATGGATGATCAAGAAAACCTATTATGCTACGTGTTTTGTTCAATACATGCTTATGCTATAGATTATCAAGAAAAGACATGAATCAAGCATCGTTTTAGTTTTATAGGTAAAATAAATGAAACATCTTATTGCTATTTTGCTCGATGTTTATTTCAATATGTACTTGTGATATAGACGATCAAGAAAGCCCATAAACCGACCCTCGTTTTAGTCTTTACGAGTGGAAGAAATTAAATGTGTTATTGCAATTTTGCTCTATGTTCTGTTCAGTACGTGCTTATGATATAGATGATCAAGAAAACCCACGAACCAAGCATTGCTTTAGTCTTTGGTTGATATTTTGTTCAAAACCCATAAACCAAACATTGTTTGTCTTTACTAGTCAGAAATGAAACACGTTTGTAGCCATTTTGCTCGATCTTTTTCTCAATGTGCTTATGATGTAGATGATCAAGAAAACCCATAAACCAAGCATCGTTTTAGTCTTTACCAGGAAAAGAATTTGCCATTTTGAATGATGTTTTGTTCAAAACCCTTAAACCAAACATCGTTTTAGTCTTTACGAGTCATAAATGAAACACATTTGTTGCCATTTTGCACGATCTTTTGCTCAATGTGCTTATGATATAGATGATCAATAAAATCCATAAACCAAGCATCGTTTTGGTCTTTACTAGGAAAAGAATTCGCCATTTTGAATGATGTTTTGTTCAAAACCCGTAAACCAAACATCGTTTTAGTCTTTACCCGTCAAAAATGAAACACGTTTGTTGCCATTTTGCTCGATCTTTTGCTCAATGTGCTTATGATGTAGATGTTAAAGAAAACCCGGGATCCACGTTGGAACGAAGAATTCCAGTTTATGCTAGACGAGGCTCCTATAAAGGACAAGATACATATCGAAGTCATGAGCAAGAGGACAGGCATGGGTTTAAGAAATAAGCTGGTTGGTTTTCTCATATTCTTCATGGTTCTATGTTGTTTTTTGCTAGTACTTTATAGCTACAACTTCTCAAATTATAATTCTATGGTTTTCTCAGGAGTCGCTAGGGTATGTTGATATTGATCTAATTGATGTGGTGTACAACGGGCGAATCAACGAGAAGTACAGTCTAATCAATTCAAAGAACGGAATCTTACATGTGGAAATAAAATGGGAAGAAACTTGAGAAACGCCGCTTGAAACAGATAGTTCCATATATTTTTGATCGGTATATAGGGTTTTGTATTCACGATTGATTGTATTATAGATATATTATTTGATCACGGTATAAAGTATACAAAAAATGCGTCAAAAGAGATGAAAATCTTTGTGTAAGTGTAAATTTTTGCTTAGAAATGATTGTTTTTTTAATGTAAGCATTGTGTTTTTAGCTTAAGTTTGTAATTGAACATATGAATCTAATAACATATGCAATTATTGTTTTTTTTTTCTTTTTCGCTTTGAGGTCTTTAAGCATTGTAAATTTAGGTTTATTATTGACTATTGTTGTTATAGTCGTTGTTGTTGTTGTATCATTATACATTTTAAAATGAGTACGAACATTGGACCGAACTAAAACTTACAATTTAGATCCAAACTCTACTTTATAGACTTAAGTCATATAAGATGAGACTAATTAAACTTTGGGTCATAGTCGAGTGTAGTATATGAAAATTGAGGATTCTAGTAATGTATTTTCAAGCTTTAACAGGATCTAGAAACCCAAATTACCAACTATAGACATAGGGCTACCAAATCGGTTTTGGGTTGGACTTTCTCCATTGTTAAGTTTTTTCGAAGCGTTATGATTAGAAAATATTACCATATCGAAGCGAGCTCATAATATCTAATTCTGATCTCACATCATGGGTGTGAGTTGGTTGATTCAATCCAAAAATTGTTTAGATGCGGCTTGAACCTACATGAAAGAAAATAAAGATAGAGTTTCAAACACTTGTGCTTTCCGGTCCCAATTATCATATTATAGATCCAACTAGAATATCATACTATTAACACTTCAACAGAGGTGGCATTTTGAATTTTGTGTTGGGTTCGGATGGAGAAGTATTAGCTGAAACCCGATCCAAGTGGGATGTTCGGCTTTTGAGCCACGAATCGGGCAATATTCAGATTTTACATGAGAAAGTGCGGATTTGTTCAACAAGAATCACTCACACCAAAAAACAGAAGAGGGTAATTGCACATGACCGGTCTGTACTTTACATGTTTTGTACATGTATACTATAATTTTTTTTTTTTAACTTTCGAGTATCTTGTACTATGTCATTTTTTGACAGAGGGGCATTTTCGTCACAAAATATTTTTTTTTTAACAGGAATATTCTATTTTTGATCATGTGTAATGCACATGATCTAAAATCAAACCCAAAATCAACAAAAATCAACAAATTCGAGCGTGAGTTTGTTGATTTTGGGTTTGATTTTAGGTCATGTGCATTACACATGATAAAAAATGGAATATTCAATGTTAAAAAATGGAATATTATGTGACGGAGAGCTTCATCCGTCAAAAAAAATGATATAGTACATAGTAGCCGAAAGTTAAAAAATAGTTTAGGGTATATAACATGTGCAAAACGTGTAAAGTACATAGTGGTCATGTGCAATAACATAAAAAAAAAAATGGTTGGGCCATGAACATCAAAAATCAAAAATCTTGGGTCGGGTTTCGGGTGCCCACGTATTCAGATCCAAATCACATTCACTACTCTTCAAGCCCAGCCCAAACAGATCGTCTCTGTTCCAAAACCCTCCAAAACCCTAACACTGTGACAAGCAACTCTCTTTCACTTCATGGGACTGAAACCCTAAAACCCTCCGATTCACTCTTTTTCTCTCCAAAATCTGCCCATTCGATCCACAAACTCTCTTCCATGGCGTTTATTTCCATACCCAAACCCTACCGATGGAGACCTAGGGTTTCTCCTGCCGTCCCCAGATTCTCAAACCCCTCCTCCTCCTTCAATCTCCTCCGTTTCTTCAGCTCCGCCGAAGATTCGACCTCCATTGCCGATCAAAATCCAAATCCAGAAGCTGCAGTTTCGGAGGAGCCACAGCCCGAGCTCAGAGACCCAGCCCCGTCGAGTACTGAAGAGGAGACCAGCGAGACACGCCCACGGAAGAAGAGTCAGAGGCCAGAGAAGGTCGAGTATACAATATGCAGATTGATTGCGCAGGAACGCTGGACGGGCCGAATGAATAGATCGATCCGGGCTCTGGTGCCCGAATTCGACGAAAAACTTGTGTGTAATGTCATACAAAGTTCCTGGCACCCGGACCAAGCGCTCTATTTCTTCCGGTGGGTGGAGCGGTCCGGGTGGTTCCAGCACAACGAGACCACGCACAAGAAGATCTTTGAGAAATTGAAGGATTTCTCGAAGAACAACCATGCTCGGTGCATTCTGATGGATATGCCGAGGAAAGGTCTGAAATGGGACGAAGACATGTTCATTTCGTTGATTGAGAGCTATGGAAAGTCTAAGGTTGTTCAGGAATCTGTGAAGTTGTTCGACAAAATGAAGGAATTGGGTGTTGAGAGGACTTCCAAGTCTTATGACGCTATCTTCAAGGTGCTTTTAAGATGGCGATGGTACAAGACGGCCTATAAATACTTCTATCGAATGGTGGGAGAAGGGATTGAGCCCACGGAACAGACTTACACTATCTTGATTGGGGGTTTCTTTTTGTGTCATAAGCTCGATGTTGCGATTCGGTTCTATGAAGATATGAAGAGTAGAGGAATTGCACCTAGTAAGTACACTTACAGCAACATGATCAATGGGTATGTTAGGTATAGGAATATGGAGGAGGCGGAGAGGCTGTTTGCGGAGATGAAGGAGAAGAATATAGCGCCTAATGTGTGTGCTTACACTATCATGATAAAAGGGTATATTTTGGTTGGGCAAATTGACAATGCGTTGAGGTTTTATGAGGAGATGAAGTCAATAGGTATTATGCCTAATGCTATTACATATGTGACTCTGTTGCCGGGGCTCGGCGAAGCGGGGAAGACGGCTGAAGTTCGTGAGATTGTGGTAGAGATGGTTAAGAGGAAAATTACTCCCAGTGACCATTCCGTCTTCAAGGGTTTGATACCTTGCCTGTGCAAATATGGTGACATGGATGCAGCTATAGATGTGATCTTGGCAATGAACCGGTTGAAAATTCCTGTAGAGGCTGGTCATTATGGCATCTTGATTGAGAACTTTTGCAAGCTTGGTGCTTATGATCGAGCGGAGAGGTTGTTGGATAGGGTTATTGCTAAGGAACTCATCCCAGTGCTAGAGGATTCTTTTGAAATGAAGGATAGTGCTTACAGCCCTATGATTCAATATCTTTGCAGCCACGGGAAGACGGCGAAAGCAGAAATCTTTTTCCGGCAGTTGATGAAGAAGGAGGTCTTGGATCCTCAATGTTTTAATAATTTGATCGCCGGGCATTCAAAAGAAGGGAATCCTGAAGCTGCTTATGAAATCATAAAGATCATGAAAAGGAGAGAAGTCCCTCGAGAAGTCGAGTCATACAAGTTACTCATTGAAAGCTTCTTGTTTAAGCGTGAGCCAGCAGATGCTAAGATGGTTTTGGTTAGTATGGTTGAAGATGGGCATCTTCCAGAAGCATTGCTCTTCAGATCAGTGATGCAGAGTTTGATGGAAGTTGGGAAAGTTCAAACTGCTAGCAGGGTGATGAAGATCATGGTAGAGAAGGGGGTCACGGAGAATATGGACTTGGTTGCTAAGATAATCGAAAGTCTTTTCGATAGAGGTCATGAAGAGGAAGCCCTTAGACGAATTGAGTTATTGGTAGATATTGGTTGCGCTCCAGATTTTGACAGTCTTACGTCTGCTCTTTGTGAGAAAGGGAAGAAAATTGGCGTTCTCAAGCTGCTAGATTTTTGCTTGGAGAGAGACTTCACTGTTGCCGGCGTATCCTTTGAGAAATCGTTGGATTGTCTATTTGAAGCTGGGAATACCCTCAATACATATTCGTTGCTCTGTAAGATGAGGTGTAAGGAAGTGGTCAGTGAGTGGAGTAAATTAGATGATCTGATCAAGAGCCTTAATCTGGAGGGATACACCAAACAAGCAGACGTTCTCTCTAGAATGTATAAGGGAAAGGGAAAGGAGAAGGTCAGTGGGAGCAAGAAAGGGAAGAAAGCAGCGGCCATTTGAAGCCTGATTGTCCTCATTCCATTCATTCCGCAGTTTTGAGGTCAGTTATATTTTTTTGCTTGTTTTGAGAACTACATTAGTGATTTTCTTTAAGCAGAATAAGTTGTTGGAATTGTATTCTAGTCTGTTCTGTTATTTTCAATGAATCCATGCGTCTAACTTCTGTAGACACAAAGGTACTGACTTTTTTATATATTTGTTTGAGAGCAAGAGGCTTTAATATAATTGGGTTATTACTCGTTGCAAGTTTTTTCACTAGTAACCATTGTGTCAAACAGTCTAGAGATTATGTAATGGAGCTTGCTGTTAGGTGTGGTCAAGACGATCTGGTGGCCCTGGGTCCGGCAAAGGTCATGGAAGTTGGAATTGCTGCGAAGCAAAATGTTGTTTGGTGGTGCTGGTCTAGTTTAATATTTGAAAATGAACTGGCTCTATAAGCTTTTATTCGATCTCGACAGGTAGGGGCAATACTTAGCTCAATCTAGTGAATCCCAATCCCAACTACTTAGTTTTGCTTATATGAATCTGGTGAAAGTGAAACATTCCTTTCTAGTTTTAGATATTTTCTGCAAATTTCTGGATTTTTGTAAGGTGGAGCCTTGTTCTCTTCCTCTCCTGTGGGAGGGAATGTGGAAGCCTGTTTCTTTGGGTACTTGAAAGCAATGATGAGAAAAGAAGTGTATAGTGGAGGTATCGTTTCATGGATTCGATATGTTTGTTTTTGTTAGAGTTGTGTCAGTTGGAGTAATTCAACAGGTCGTGTAATTCAACAACCGATTTGATAATCAGGTTGGGTTTGGGTTGACCCATTTATCAGAACATAAAATTGCCACCTCTAGTTTGAGATACGACACAGTAACCTCGATTCACTTAGGTACTGGAAGGAGTAGAGATAGACCTAGTCTTTGACCGGATTATCCCAAAGAGAGTTTTGTTATTGGATTCGTGTAGAGTTGACTGCCTTAACATTGTATGTAAAAAATGGCTTGGTTGTGGATCTTGTGATTGTTGTTGATGTATTGGGCATCATTCCTTACTCTCAAGGAAGCTAAACATGCAAGTAAATGGTTTGGTTTGAGGATCTTGTGATTGTTGAAGGGTTGGTATCATTCCTTGCTCCTAGGAAGAAAAGCATGTTAGTAACTTTTTTATGAAATGTAAATGCCAAGTGAAACAATAGGCCATTTGTACACTTACTACTTATTAGAGCCGACAATTTGTGGCACAACAGTGTGATACCACTTAAGCGTTGTTTGGGCCAAACATTTATAGTCGTCGTGTCATGTTTGCGTTGGAGCAGCCAACGCATTTAGTATGTGTTGTGTTCGCGCTTGATTGGTAAAAATCATGTGCGACAAACTTGCACGATTAAAGTTAAAATAGCATGTCAATTCTTTTGACTTGTAGCATCGTAAAGTTACTTGGGTGGCATCTCATGAGATTCCTAGATCGAAACCATATTTCATGACCAAAAAAACACTAACATAGACGCTTCGTTATGTTTGCCTAGTCTCTAGAGTGTACACCTTTTCGTTCAAATCTATTGTGCATATGGTAAGAGATCGATATCAGGGAATAAGAGTACCTCAACTCTCGTTTCGAGCAAAAAAACATGACAAGCCAACTCGTGTTTGACCTACGCAACATGTTTAGTCCGACATGTACCGACGTCTTTGTCACGTTGTTACGATTAATGTACAATAATACCCTTAAACATGTTTCTTGAGTATTTTGAGGGCGTTGTGCGTGTTACAACATGACCAACTAATGTGCGAGTATTTTGGAGGCTCTACTTAAACACGACAGTTTCTAAATGTGTTAAACATAATTACAGAACATAAGAATCTAAATACGTATATTGTTACACAAATTACCAGTTGTAAGTCCAATTATATGAGGTGTCAGAGAACACGTGAATGTGTAGAAGAAGAGCCCATGTTTTTGTTGTCTGTTGGTGTTATTGTTATCCACAAAATCAATACACAGTATCAGTAAAAATATCTTCTCCAAAGGCAATAAAAGTAGCTGTAGTTTTGTTTGTTTGTGGTGTATTTGGTACCCAATTTGCAATAGTCTCCATCACTCCCACACAAAGCTGATTATAGAGTTACGTGCCTTC
>JAYMTK010002001.1:0-14837 GCA_036897405.1 Pelargonium myrrhifolium | reverse complement strand
AGAAGTGATATTTAATGATGTGTCATCACCTCATTGATTTCGCTTAAATTAAGCCAAATATTAAGTGTCATTTTTTTTTTTTTCTCTCTCTATATATATATAAGATGTCATGGGTTGGGCTTAGAATGGGTCATCTTATAGAATTACGTTTTCAAGCTGTGTTAAAAATGTTGTCTAGCCCGTAATGGAAGAAAGAATTGGGTTTCATGTTGGGCTGAGTATGGGCCAATAATTTGGGTACATATTTTCTTTTAAATTGACATAAAACCACATACGATTTATAACTAATGACAAGTAGGCCACGCGGTTTAAGCGCTTGAGATTTTTTTTTAGATCTTGAGTTCGGACCTCTTTGTCGGCGGCAGTATGAGATTGTGGTATGGGTTAAAAGGGGATAGTTACCTCTATTGTATAGTTCAACTGATAAAAATATATATATAAAAACGACCAATATAATAAATGTGGTTAAATTTTTGACTACAAGAGTGAGACAGTATGATCAACATTTGTCATCTTCAAAAACATCTAACACAAGTATTAGTGGAAGAAAAATATTAATCATGTTTTTATATATATATATATATATATATATATATTAAATGAGATACACAATAAGGGATATCTCTCTCATTTTAACTCAAACTCCACCCCACCCGACGCAATGGGAATCGAACCCACGACCTCTCACATAAAAGTGTGTGTCTTGATCATTACGCCATCTCCTAGGGGACTATTAATCATGTTAATTACGTGTGTTATTCACTATGTAATAATTCAAGAAAAAAATTAAAACCACCGTCAATTTAATACATGTTTCAACACCAAATACTATTCCATATATTAAACAAAAGCTGTTTATGTTATCAGTGCGTGTGTATATATATAGTGCAACACTTCACCTCTCATTTGTTTTCCACATAATTTAACATTTGAAAGCAACTTTCGTTTACATCAAATTATGAGAATATATATATATGGTCAATATTAATTGTCAAAGGTTTTAGTCAAAGAGTAATAAAAAATACTAAATACTAAATGTCTTAAATTTTGTACTCAATTTAATATATAAAATGATGTGATATACCTATCATTATATATTTCATATTTCTATAAATTAAAATTAAGTTTTAATGATTAATAACTCGACATATGATATTATTAATCTATCGTGAAATTTTGACACATACAATGACGGATTTAGCCAATGAAAATTGGGGGCAATTGCCCCCACTCAATTATTTATTTTATAAAATACACTATGAATTTTGTCAAAAGTTTATATTTGTCCTTCAATTTATCACTTTTTTCCCACTAAATTTTTTAAAATTTCATCATTGCCCCCATAAAAAATATTTTAATAAGAACTTGAATCAATGACCTCTATCAACATAATAAGAACAATCCACGAATTAAGCTATGAAACAATTTATATTATATTTTAAAAGTTAGAGATCCAATTTGGTCTCTGAACTTTCGCTTTTTGACCCAATTTGATTTCTAACTTTTGTTAACCCAAACTGTTCCCTTAACATCTCATGTTTGGACCTAATTTGGCTCTTGATTTTTTTTAAACCCAAATTGAGTTCATATTTGAAAGTTTAGGGATTATTTAATTTGAGTTAAAAGAATTCAGAAACCAATTGGGTATAAATATAAAAGTTTATGGATCAAATTGAGTCTTTTATTTATTTTTAATTATATATATTTATTTATTTATGAATTAATTATTTTATTTTAGGAGAAAGATCCATATTAGTCCATGTACTATTCATTTTGTTCCATTTTAGTCCCTAAACTTCACTTTGTTTTTCCACGGTCCCTCTTATCTTTGTTTTGTTCCGCGTTAGTCCCTCCCGTCAACTAAACTGACGGATTTTGTTAACCCTACCTAACACCGTCAAAAATAAAAATAAAAATAATTTGAACATATGATTTTACATTTTTACCCTTTAAAATTTCCAATACTTCACACTTTCACCCTCTTCTTCATCAACCCACTGGAGTCACTGCCGTTGGGTCATGTCACTTCTTCTCTAGAGACTATCACGGTCCTGTGAGATTGAGTACTCCCAAAATGGCTTTCATGAAGCTTTCTGCTCTCATTGTCCCAAATTCACAACCCACAAGCTCTACAAATCTCTCAAACCGCTCACATTCATCGACCCACTCCACAATTTCAAGCCCCGTTCAGTCCTATTTCAACGCATCAGGCTTCACTTCTCTCCAAAACTCCCTCACTCCAAACCCAGAAGTTTCATAAATTACCCACCTCGAAACCCTTAAAAATTGGCTCACCGACGGCACGCGGTTCCGCTCCGTCCTCTGCCTCGCCGCCTGCGAGTTCGTCGAATTCGAGGAGGCCATGGCCATGCCCGCCGTTGTATTGTAGAGACGATCCATACCATGGGAGCTCGTTGCCGGCGAGGGAAACCCACCACCCAGATCTGGAAGCAAATAGGCAAAGGGATCTTGAAAAAGCAGCCCAGATCGAACAACAAACTCAGTGGCTCCGGCGCCAGAGTTTGGGCTGACGCTGTGTTTGGGCCGGTGACCGCCGGCTGACTTTCCTCCGCTGGATAAGTTTCAATCTTCTGGTGTTGCGATGGTTTGTAAATTACAACATCACTGTTTAGCACATCACAACTTCTTCTTTTTTCTTGCTTTTGTACTTAGTTTTTGAGCTTATTTATAAAAGATTTTGTGCTTTTCCAGTGAGTTCATTTTTTTTTTGGATCTGTGTTGAGATTGTAATTATATTGTTAGAGATTTGGATTTGCACTCTTTTTTTTTCTTTTGTGAAAGAGGTCCATATTGTCGATGGGAAGTGGTTCTTAAACCTCTAAAAAACAAACTTGAAGGAAGAGTTCGGCGAACAACAAACTCAGTGGCTCCGGTGGGTTGATGAAGAAGAGGGTGAAAGTGTGAAGTATTGGAAATTTCAAAGGGTAAAAATGTAAAATCATATGTTTAAATATTTTTATTTTTGACGGTGTTAGGTAGGGTTAACGGAATCCGTCAGTTTAATTGACGGGAGGGACTAACGCGGAACAAAACAAAGATAAGAGGGACCGTGGAGGAACAAAGTGAAGTTTAGGGACTAAAATGGAACAAAATGGATAGTTCAGGGACTAATACGGATCTTTCTCCATTATATTTTCATGTTATAGGATATACAATTTAAATGACTTCAGAATAAGAGAATGAAATATACCATCAGTACTTTGGAAGTGTTATTTAACTGTCTTATAACCATACGATAATTAGAACTTGTATTTGGAGATTAGAATATAACATCAAATAGGAGGTTGCATTTTTTTTTGCCTTTCTATTTGGTGGTTTGTCAAAATACAGAGGCCTGTAGCTTTATTATATTTTTCTTCTTGATAATGTTGCCTTATAGAATTCAGGTTTATGTTTCTTGATAAGGACTTCAATGATAATTTTGGTTTCCTAAACTTCATTGCAGTTATATGGTGGGATACAACGTTATTTGGAACAATTTCCAGATGGTGGTTTCTTCAAGGGGAAGAACTTTGTCTTTGATCACCGGTATGGGCTTTTTATCGCAGATCTAAGTATAGGAAAAACTGTGACTACTTAGTTATTGTGCAATGTGCATACATATGAAATTAGTGGTATGGTCAATTGTATATGGAGGAAAAGAATAACGGAATTTTTGGTCATTTGGAGATTGGTATCTTCATTATGCATTTTACTTGTAGAAACCTTTTTATCGAGTCCTTTACTAACTAAGCCCCATAATTTCAAGTGTTTTCATCATTAGTCTATAAGGTCATGCATGTGTTAACCGAATACTTCCTATTTGTGTTTTGGCTGTAGAATTTCAGTTGGGAGCTCAAACCCAGGTGTTGTGGGTTCCTGTCTAATTTGTGGATCCTGCTTTGATGATTATTCTTCACGTTGTCGATGCACTTATTGCAGAATGCTTGTATTGGTCTGCGATAGTTGTCGGGTATGAATCAATTAATTCGATAACGAATAACCCTTTTTTGACTAATTTTTTAGTTTTATGCTATTATCATGACAATGTATTTAAAAACAGCCACTTTGGATATCCCTTTTATTGATTGTATTCTATTCAAGGATTTATAATTATGTTGATAGCTCCAAATTTGTTTAAGACGATGAACAACTATACATGTGCAAGTGTTATAGGATATAGATATGACTATAGACTTTCTAATTCTATTTTGTGTATTCTTGCTTCTGAATTATTTTTGCCGGTAAACAGATTGAGGGTTGGTCATATACATGTGAGCTATGTCAAAAACATGGCAAGGACGGTGGATCTATGCCATCTATTCAGAATGGCGGATCAGAGCAAATATCACCATATGCTGACCTCAAAATTGCTTCCTCTGATATTCAACCCTCTCCTGATGAGAGACATGGTAAGGTCTGTGCTCTATATAACCTTGAACAGCTTTTTTTCCACTCGTACCAATATTAGTTCAAGTAAAATACTAATTATATGCTAGTAGTAGCTAATTCTCACATTTTTGTTTTTTTCATAGTATGTGATTTTTTTCTCTCGAACTGTAGTTGCTTGCCAAAATAGTTATTCTATTGCTAACTGCTGTACTTATACAACATTTTGTTTCTATTTTTTAGTGTGATCTGCAAAGTTTACTGTATAAAAATATTCCGCAAAATCCATGTTTGATTGCTCAGACTCTTCTATGAACTATAATGTTTGGTTGGAAGTGATGACTTATGCTTGCACTGTCGACAGGTAATGTGACTCCAAGGAAACTAAGAATCCTATGCTTGCACGGGTTTCGGCAAAATGCCTCCAGTTTTAAGGGACGGACAGCCTCGTTAGCCAAGAAACTCAAAAACATTGCTGAGCTTGTTTTTATCGATGCGCCCCACGAGTTACCATTCATTTACCAACCTTGTGCAACAGAGCCTGTCAAGGATTGTGTATCATCTCCATTACAGGAAAGTCTCCCGCCACCTTCAGAGAATTGCCGGAAGAAGTTTGCGTGGTTAGTATCTCCAGATTTCAATGCTTGGAATGGAAGCAACTGGAAAGTAGCAGATAGTCCATTCGAGCCGCTCCAGTACCAGGAGCAAATTGATGGATATGATGTTTCAGTGGCATATTTGAAGACCGTATTCTCCGAAAAAGGCCCATTTGACGGGATCTTGGGGTTCTCACAAGGAGCAGCAATGGCTGCGTTGCTTTGTGCACAAAAGAGGAGGCTAGAAGGAGAAATCGATTTCAGATTCGCAATCTTGTGCTCTGGTTTTGCTCCTAAATCAGCTGAGCTCGAGCCGGGATCAATCAACTGCCCCTCTCTCCACGTTTTTGGCAGCGACCATGGCAAAGACAGGCAGATTGCAAATCAAGCCAGCAAAAATCTTGCTTCATTCTTCGAAGAGGGTTCTTCGAAGACCATTGAGCACGACTGTGGCCACATAATTCCTACCCGACCACCATATATCGATCAAGTTAAGGAGTTTCTTGCTCGTTTTCTCTGAAAGGACTGCGAAAAGCTCATTTTGATTGATTCTCCGAATTCCATGTACCGGATATCAGTAAGATATTGCTGTAGCTAATTGTGAACCCGAAAAAATGTTTTGCAAGAAACAAGTTCTTCATGATGTTCGGTAGATGTACAATTTTTGCATCTGTTTCTTCATTGTTTAAGAAACTAGTAGATTAAAACCATTGTGAATCTCCATTGTTGAGTTTCTATTGTCCATTGAAAGGGACTATTTTAGGAGACATTTTCACAGGCCATTTTGTCCTTGATGTAAACAACACTAACCCGAATTTTTTTTAGTTATATGACCATTGCATATTTAGCGCGCAAGTTCGACCTAACTTGTGACCGACATTTTGGGACGAGTATTTTCAATCTGCCCCTGCTAAATCCCAATGTGAATACGACCTGCTCGAATTGGTACCTTTACAAGGTTTAAAGAGTATTAGTACTAACGGCTATTGACCGAGCAGTGTTAGGCGCTTGTATACAACCCTGAAGTCCTTGGTTCGAGGCACCTCATAAGATCTTGAATAAGTGTGAGTTGTAATAGCATTTAATTACAGTTATAAAGTTATATCAGTCGTATGACATAAATCTTGTATTGCTCCGATTAGAATTGACCACGTAAGCAAATACAAAGCTCCCCCAAAACATGAAAAACCCCAGATTTGACCTTAAACCCTAAACTGAGCAGTAGTTTCAGTTCCCAGCTTGGTTTGGTTGATACGAGAATTTTGTTACAGACAATTCAGAAAACTCCAACAACAACGACAGCTTAAAATGCAGATTCTCGCGCGAAACCTTCTTCGGAGAATCTCGCGCTCTCAAGTACTCTCTCCGACTACTTTTTTTTTTCTTCTTCTTCTTCTTAATTTCCAGTTTTTCTCTAATTCACACATCAATTTCGGTTTTCTTCTTCTTTTTAACACAGTTCACTTAATTTTGTAGTTCGGATTTAGTTTTAAAAAAAGTTAATCTGAACTTCAATTTGGTCGTATGGGTAGCTTAATAGTTATTGATGGAGCTAATTTGAGTTTTGGGAAATGGGGTTCTTTCAATTTTTTTTTTTTTGAGTGTTTCATATTGAATTTTGCATTTCTGGTTTACGATCAAATGAAGTTTTTCTTTTTGTTGCTCTGATCACCTTGTTTTTTCTTCAGAACTTAATGGGAATGTTGAAAGTTCTTTTTTCTTTCCCTTTCCGTAACATGTTTCTTAGCCTTACAATTGAGTTTTGTTTTAATATGGTGTGAAGAGGCTTAGAACCAAATCAAGTTCCTCAATTTTTGGGTTAGAACTTGATTAATGAGGTTGTTTGGTTTTTGTCTTGTTGTTTGCTTATTTGTTACTTGCAATGTGTTGAAGTGATTGGTTTAGTTTAAAGTTCATATTTGATGAATTTGGTTTGCAGGCTATTGGTGGCTGTGGATATTCTACCAAGGTCATCGATGTAGGGCAGCCAACGCCCGCCACCCACCCACAGGTGCTGCTATTAACGCCTATCAATGAGCACTCGTCTTTTCAGTTTTCATATGCATATAATGTTTGCACTATGTGATTGCTCTTCATGTTATCACTCAGGCTACTAGGTGAATTTATAGAGATTCTGAGAATTGATTTTGTTTTATGGTCATTGTTGTTTTATTTTCTTATTTTTTTTGTTTGTTTTCGCAGTTGATGAAGGAGGGGGAGATCACACCAGGGATATCTAGTGAAGAATACATATCGAGAAGGAAAAAGTTGTTGGAGCTTCTCCCAGAGAAGAGCTTGGCCATCATTGCAGCCGCTCCTGTAAAGATGATGAATGATGTAGTACCTTACACATTTCGACAAGATGCTGATTATTTGTATATTACTGGCTGCCAACAACCTGGTGGTGTGGCTGTTTTAAGTCACGAGTGTGGTTTATGCATGTTCATGCCAGAAACAAAGCCCGACGTAAGTTCAGTCTCTGATGATCGGATTTTATTATTGATTCTGTTGCACTTTTTAACATCTCTTCCGCAATAGCTTCATGTTGTTTTAGTTTTTGGCCAAGTATGCGGTTCATTTTCAAATACAAAATACTCCATCCATCTAAAGTGAGTGTCCACTTTCCTATTTTTGTAAAAATTAAGAGTAACTTAGGTAGGTTTGGACTTTCTCCTCTACAACCTCATGTGCTCTTGTGGTAACAAACCCAGTGGATTCTAACTAAATTACATTAGGGGTACACTTGGTAATTCATGCATAACTAACCAAAAAAAGAAAGTGGACACTCATTTTGGGACAACATTTTTAGAGAAAGTGAACTCTAACTACTCCTTACTCAAGCTCTCTCAAGCAACATTTAATTGATTAATTGTTCTTTTATTTTGTTTTTATGATTTTTAATTCAATTTTAAATAGCAATTTTTGAGCTCATTTCGGGATGGAAGAGTTAGTTACGATTGTGCATTTAATCTTCGAGTTGCGGTCATTGCTATATATTATATACCCAAATAAGGTAGTATTTGAGTTGTGCCCTCTTTCTTTCTCTAGGACGTCACTTGGCAGGGGCAAATTGCTGGAGTTGATGCAGCTTTAGACACTTTCAAAGCCGAGAGAGCATATCCAATAAGCAAGTTGAAAGAAGTGAGTTGAATACTATAATTCGTTCACATGGTCTTCTTAATATGTTAGACACAGCGATCTTCATATTGAGACCCGTCTATCATTAGCTACTCTCGTCTTTTTCTGTTCATTTTTTATGTCTATGTTTGTGGCCGCAGATCCTTTCAGACATGATTAAGAGATCTTCTAAATTGTTCCACAATGTAAATACGGCCACCCCAACCTATATGGATTTGGATGCATTTCGAAATGCATCTTCTCTCGGTAGAACTAAAGATCTTTCTGTTTACACTCATGAGTTACGATGGATAAAATCACCTGCAGAACTCAAGTTAATGAGAGAGTCTGCGTCAATTGCTTGCCAGGTATACATCTAAGTTATAGCTAATTATATATATATATATATATATATATATATTTACGGATTTACCTAATATTTAGCCTTTTCCATGTCATTTTTTGTTGTTGCACAAGAATGTGTAATTTGAGATTAAATGATGAAAAGAACAAAATATGTATAAAACACTTTTATATTATGTGGTGAAAAATTACTTTCTTACAAGATTTAGCTGGTTGTGACCTTCCATCGAATTTGGTTTTCTCATAAAATAAATTGTTTAATGAATGATGTCTTAGAGCAAAAACTTTAGAGATGAAAAACTTATGTTTTGATGAGGGTTGCCAAAACACAGAGCTCCAAATTTGCCACCCTGAAATAATGATTGATTGTTACTTGTTCCTATAATATCAGAATGAATAAAAACTATTTCTGCAACATCATATGACAGATATCGATTAATGTTACTTTGTAACTTATTCCGTTTCTATGGATTAACATCTGTGAATATGCAGTTGGAATATGTGCTACAATGGTTAATAATTGAGAAATGTTTTGGTTTCCTATAGGGTCTCTTGCAGACAATGTTGCATTCAAAGACATATCCTTACGAGAACATGCTTGCTGCAAAGTTCGAATATGAATGCAAAATGAGAGGTGCTCAGAGAATGGCGTAAGCTTTTCACTTCCCTCTTTAGATGTCTAAATCTAAATAACATTTTTTTCCCGGCGCTTCTCTAATATATTTTTAAGTAATACTTTCACTGATGATTTTAAATTTATTTTGTTTCGCCAGATTCAACCCTGTGGTTGGTGGTGGACCTAATGCCAGTGTCATACATTATTCTCGAAATGATCAGAAAGTAAGTCAATGGTTGTAAGTTGATATATCCACAAAAAAGTTAGATAAAGTAAGGCCCGTGGATAGTTTATGTTCATAATCGAATTAGAATTTTCTTTACAGATCAAAGATGGGGAACTTGTTTTGATGGATGTTGGATGCGAATTGCATGGCTATGTCAGCGATCTTACACGTACTTGGGCACCCTGTGGTAGCTTTTCTTCTGCTCAAGTAATAACCACAACTAACATCTGCAACCTCTCTCTCTCTCTCTCTCTCTCTCTCCAAACATCAGCTTCATATTGTTTCTAGATGGCAGTGTGTTCGGAACCTGATTTTGTTAATTCAGGGAATGGTGAAAATCTGTCATGAGTGACTATATATACGTGTTGAGCCTTATTGGTTATGTGGCTGGCCATCTTTAAGGATAGAAAGATTGAGAAAAATAATTCTCGGCAGTTAAGTCTTAAGAGTGCAATGGATAGGTGTTGTGTATAGAAGCTCTGGTCTGACTTGATTGAGGTTTTTTTTCAATCCAATTGTAAAAAAAAAATAAAAAGGTGGCTATGCTTAGTAATATACTTTGCTAGGTAGGCAAGAAACTAGATATTTGATATGAGTAAGCCAACATATATGAGGAATTTCGGAGGATAGGATCTAAGAATAGGTAGTTGAGTCATATTAGAAACCAGAAACAATCGGGTGCTCATACCAGAAAATGGTAGTGGACATCTTTTGGCGCAATGGGGCAAATCAGTGTCACGCGTCTTGGGAATATGTTGTATGCACACATTTACTAGTATAAATGTTCATTAGTTATGCCTTGCTATTGCTCCTTTAAGTGTCTAAATCTTTCCCATTTCACGTGTTCGTGCTTTCTGGAAACTAATTGTTCAATGATATATGTTGGTATTCATTGTCTTCTTTCTGGCATATAAATGATGTCATTGCTGGGATGTCATAATTCAGGAAGAGCTATACGATCTAATACTACAAACAAACAAGGAATGTGTGGAGCTCTGCAAACCTGGTACTAGCATTCGTTACATACACAAATATTCGGTATGATGTGCGATCCATATTCTGGGTTTTCTAATATTTCTGGTTTTCTTTTGCATCCAATTATTGTCTTTTGAATCTTTTTTGGTCCACCATTACGTTCATACTGTACTTTGCTATTTTCGAAGGCATGAAAAAACAAGATATAGTGCCAACTAGGTTCGAATTGTAAAATTAATTTCTGCAACACATTGAACTATCTGTATGCAAGTCTTTCCATCGTGTATATAAAATACGTAATTGATTCTCTGTCTCATATTTACCAACTGGTTCGAAATGATCTGGGCTCGGGGTTGGCATGCCACGAGAAATAATTCATACCATATTAGGTTCACCATTTACCCTAATGACTAGACCTGACAATTCAGGTTTCGGTTGGAAAGGCCCAACTCGAACCCGACTCAAAAGAGGTGCAGATTGCGGATTGGATTTTAAGTTTTAAGTGTAAAATATGTGGGTTGCTCGACCCTAAAGTTGACCGCATTTATTTTGTGCAACCCGAACTTGCAAAAGAGTGGGTCGGGTTTTAGGCGCCCACGGGTTGGGGTCCAAATTGTCAGCTCTACTAAAGACCCTTGTGATAATTCATTCAACAAGCTAAATGAAGTCTGAAGTAGTTGTAAATATGAATAAAGCGTTCTCTTCCTGTAATTTTTTAATTTTGCAGGTTGATATGTTGTGCAAAGGACTTAAGGAGTTGGGCATATTGACAGATACTAGAAGTTTACGTGGTTACCATCAGCTGAATCCAACTTCTATAGGTTTCTCAAAACATCACTCATTGCGCATTCCAGTTTGTTTCTTTGTTCATGAAAGATACGAGCTTACTTAAGTTTCTGTAATATTTGCTTCGTTGTTATCCAAGCTTTTTACGCGAGTGATTACAAATTTTTCTACTCCATGATGTTCAGGTCACTATCTCGGAATGGATGTTCACGATTGTTCTGTGGCCAGTTATGATTGTTCCTTGAAGCCAGGTGTTGTAAGTTGTCTCCTTTATTGAACAACTTAACTTTCATTTAGAAGTACCTGAATTTGATTGATATTAGGCAAGTTTTCTTGGAGTATATAACAATTTACCGTCAAACTTTACTCAAACCCAAAAGCTTAAGCTCATAGATGTAGGGCCCAATTAGTATATCAAGTGATCTCAATGTGGATATTTTAACACTCCCTCTCACGTGGTAGCCGGGCAACACAATGGGCCCTAAACAAAGTTGGTCAATCGGCATAGACCAAACCAGATTTGATACTATGATAAACTTTACAACTCAAAAGCGTAAAGTATCAGCTGAAGGACCCAACTAGTACACCAAGTGGTCTCAGACTTCACATTCTTACAATGTGGGATACTTAAACACCATCATGGGGAGACCAAACATCACAAGGCAACACAAACGGGTCACTGGACCCAAACTAATCTAGCTCGGATGCCATGTTAAACTTTTCTTCAACCCAGAAGCTTAAATATTAAGTAGAAGTGATCTCAAATTTCACATTTTTTCGACGTGGGATACTTTAACAAAAGCCAACTTTGAGCACATTGGTAGCGTCTTTCCATGTTTTTCTAATTATTGAAACACGTGTTTTGTGACTTCTGTCACATACACCGGTAAATCTGCTGCAATGTCTATGGTACAGTTCTGATACAATTTCATTGCTAATGAGCAGGTGATAACAATTGAGCCAGGCATCTACATTCCATCCTCCTTTGCCGGCCCGGACAGGTACTTTTTGAGCCTACATTAAATAATTGTTCTATGGTTACCTATATTTCTTACCAACCGAAGGGCCATTAACGAGCCCCTAACCTCAGTTGTCTTTTGTTCCCTTGTTGCCTAAACATTGCAATCCGAAAAGTCCCATTATGTGTATATTATCATCGACATATCTAGAAATAGTGGTTGCTTTTGGCCTACCTGCTTGAATGATCACCTTTGTTGTAAGGAAATGGTTACTGTACGTGTTTTCCCCCAAATATCAGTTTACTAAATCGGTCCAACTTATAACGACTTAAAAGAATATCATGCATCTATAAAAGTAATAAATTTGGTGCTCCCGATGTAGACGGAAGGGCATGAAATCATGTATGTCCATTAATGTTACTACTAACTCATACACTGGCCATACCATCCATTTATGTCTTCAAAAATTAAATAATTATATTGTTCATTCCCTGAAAATTTGACGCAGGTATCGAGGCATTGGGATACGGATCGAAGATGAGGTTCTTATTACAGAAACAGGTTACGAGGTATAACCCCTAATTATCATTAATAAAAATTAGAACACATAAGACGTGTTCGTCCAAGCCCTAGCCATTTCTTTTTAAAAACGATTTTAATTTGGCCAACAATTTACGAAAACAGGTCCTTACTGGGTCAATGCCGAAAGAAATTAAACACATTCAGTCCTTGGTAAACGATTACGGCCAAGGGACCAGCAATGGAGCGAGTCACATGAGAGTCGCTTCAAGTTAACGATCCTCGATGAAACTTAACCGACCCAAATACAAAGACTCAAGACTTCGTTTTGAAGAACAAAGAGCTCTCTTCGTCGTTCAAGGGCATCTGTCATCGTGATTTCTACTCTAAAAGGCGAGGTTAGTAGCACATTCAGCGGTATTATTTCCCGTGCATCAAAATTTTGAGTCTTGTTCGGTTTATTCACAATTGTTACGTGCTATACTATTTGGAAGCATAGGTTGTTATTTCGGTATCATATTTAATTACTGAGGATAAAATGTCGTTAAATTTATTAGAATTAGGTTTAGGTTTAGGTTTAGGTTTATGATTTGAATCTGGATCTAAAGTTTCAACTAAATTCATGAATAAACAGCTGTATTTTTTTTGTCAACCATACATATGTGGAAGTTGTAGAATGAAACATGTATGGCTCTGGTTTGGTTTCATTTATGTTTGTTTGATCAGAAAATTTATGTTATGGACCAACTGTATTTAATTTGTCAGGAATTAGAGACTTCTTTAACTATAGGCGGTTACAGGTAGGGTTGTAAACGCGTCGAGCTTGTAGTAATTGGGGGTGAATTTAGAGCTGACAATTCGGTTTCAGGTCGGAAAGGTCCAATCCAAACCCGACTCAAAAGAGGTTCAAATTGTGGTTTACGTGTAAAATTGCGTGGATTTGTGTTGCCCGATTTGAAAATTGATTGGATTTGAATTGTCGCTCTATATGAATCTAACTCAAAGTCGTGCTTATTTTCATCTGATACATGAAATCGTGATAGAGATGACAGTTTAGATCCGAACTTGCGGAGAATCAAAATATGACTTGCATTACTCGGATTGTTACGTTCACATTTTCTATATAAAACTTGTAATCTAAAATTTACACCTCTTGTGGTTTAGGTTTAGATTTTTTCACTTTAAACCTGACCCGAAACTCAAATTGTCAGCAATCATGATGACATCGAAGGTTGTCGCCCTAAGTTCATACATATGCATTACTAAGATGTTAATTTTATTGTTATCGGTTATCACCACATCAATAATGCAAAGTTGAAAATTTGGACTCGAATTTGCTTACACTTTAGACCGGTCGATTAATCAGAGTAGAGAGGGTTTCTCTGGGTATTTGTTAAATTTTTTATCTTTAATAAAAATCAGAGATGGCGGATTCGTGTCGTAACACAATACAAAATTAATGTGTTTTGATTCACACATTTTGTAACCGGGTTGTGTTTGTGTTAGAGAACTCAAAACGTTCGGTAATCATGTTGGGCCTTCAAAATACGCACGCATAATTAATTAATCGTGTTGAGAATATGCACACTTAAGAGTATAATAGTAAATTAATCCTAATAACGTGTCAAAACATGTTGGGTCATATTGTATCTAACGTGTTAGTTTTACTGTGCAGAATGTGTTGGATCATATTTGTGTCGTGTCAACATGACTCATTTGATTATTGTGTCAAATGTGTTTCATGTTTTGTTTTCATAAATATTATGTTTAAGTGATCAATACATTACTAAACATGTCGTGTCTGCATCAGATAGTACAACACACCTCTACACCACACACATAAATTAACATTATAAATCATCCCATTACTATATAATAACATTTTTGTTATGAACCGACAATGAAACTTTCCTCTCTACGTATATTATTACTAGTAAAATGTGTATCTATATAATTTTATATCAGCGGCAACTTAACCAAGTCAATGGAGTGATGACATCTCTTTAAATTTCACTTGTACCCACCCAAGTGAATTTGTAGGAGTGGAGCGACCCGTCCGGATCTATGATTTTAAATGAGGTGTCATCTCCTTATTAAATTTCAACTTATGTCCATATTAATCTATTATTATTTATGTGTTTTAATTATAAGGTTTAATGTATATCAGTTGTCTGATATAAAGTTATATTGGTGACATCTCATTTAAAACCATGGATTCAGATGGGTCGCTCCGCTCCCCCAAATTCACTTGGGTGGGTATAAGTGATTTTAAATGAGGTGTCATCACCTCA
>JAYMTK010002000.1:0-14838 GCA_036897405.1 Pelargonium myrrhifolium | reverse complement strand
TAGGTCTAATATATATCAGTTGACTGATATAAAATTATATCAGTTGCACTAATAAGGTGGTGACATCTTATTTAAAATCACGGATCCGGACGGGTCGCTCCGCTCCCCCAAATTCATAAGTGATTTTAAATGAGGTGTCATCACCTCATTGGCTTTGTTAAGTTGCAACTGATATACATTTTACCCTACAAAAATATACATGTAATTTACGTGTAAGTATACAAATAAACGTTCCCCATTAAATATAGGCATCAACACAACAAATACTGTGGGGGCCTTGTGGACATGCTCATAACTAGTTAATGTGTTGGTTAGGTGCCTTTTTTCTCTACCTTGTGTTAGGCTATTTCAACATAATATTGGAACTACTTTGCAGTACACCTCATAATTATACACTTGACTTTAAAATCAAAATAACATTCAAAGATCTACCCGAGGATAATTACACGTTACTATCATTTTAGATACATATTTTTCACGTTACTACTTTAAACTTTTTTTTTTCGTTTCACATTACTATCCTAAACTACAAAAAAATCACTTTGTAAGTTAACTTTGACGGAGTTTGATTATATAAAAAAGTTTAGGGTAGTAACGTGCAAAATGTGTAGCTAATAGGGTATTAACGTGTAGAAAAGGGAGAAGGGTATTTAGGTCTTTTCAGGATTTAACTGACGAAACATTTAACATATTGAAAAAACAATCATGCATCACTAAACTCCATTTTTGTTGTTGCCATTATTGGTAGGACATGAAAAACATGTTCAACCAACGCTCATCAGACTAATCGGTTTAAGACGCTTGAATTTCTTTAGAGGTCTCAGGCTTAAATCCAATCAGAACCATCAAGAGTGTTGATATTGCCGATAAGAAAAAAAAAATATCATGTTCAAAGTTTCTCTATCTATCTCAAAAATAATATATTGGGCCCATATTGGGCTTCTCTAACCAATAAATCATCATGAACACCATGTGTTTCCTTAATATATCAAGCCCAACAAAATGTGTTTCTAAAGTTTCTCTTGTGGGCTTGACCTTCATATCGGATCTGGATCCGGGTCGGGTCTCATGTATATAGTGTTGACAACTTGTGCGTGTGTCGTGTTAGAAGTTGGTTGCGTGTTATATAAGTTAATATGAACACGAGACGTGTAGTAATCGTGCTGAAATACTAAATACAAACACACCATGACGATGAGCACGCATCACAAACATAACACGTTTAATTAAATGGGCTAGGCACTACAAGAACATGTTTCAGTATCGACGGACACTTTGCGACTGACAAAAGTGTTTGTAGCAAAACAAATATTTCCGATGAAACATTATTTATCCGTCGCAAATTTTTATTTAGCGACGGATTTGCAACGAAATATTGTTTATCCGTCGCTAAATACAAACACACCACGATGATGAGCACGCATCACAAACATAACACGTATAATTAAATGAGTTAGGCTAGCTGGCTAACACGACCTAACATGTTTCACGTGATAAGATCAACACGTAATTTGACTCGACTAGTTCTGATATATTTGGCATAACACAACCCAAAATAATTAAATATTACAAATACAATCTTTACCATAAAGATGTTAACATTAAGGAAATTAAACATATATAAATGGATTGTTTAGAGATTCTTTGGATATATAACTAGTATAACTCCAAAGGAAGTATGTTGGGTATGTCATGCGCGTCACCGCCATAAAAAATTTATGGTGCGCGCTTTTGAGACTCAATACGACAAGAACATAAGATTAGTGAGCTAAAAAAACACTTTTGTCTGGTGTTCGTGTCATTGTCGCTTGTTAAAACACAAATTAACTACTCTCAATAACAAGTTTGTAGGCAAAATTGCCCGATGTGACGGCAGTGGCGACGGCGAAGAGCAAAAGCTTAGGAGTGAAAGATGAATAGTAAATCATTACTCTTGTTGAACGTTGTTTCACGAACAAAAGGTTTACTGTATGACTACATCGCGTTATCTTGTCGCCTTCTTCGGTCTGAGCAAAATTTACACAAATGTCTTATCATAATTACAAATATGTCGAGTACGTACTTTAATATGATACAATAACAGAATAAATAAATTTAAATATATTTATTTTGTGTTGTGTCTTGTTGCATAACGAATTGCTATTTTTCACCCGCCACCTCAAGAACTTGATTTCAATTTCTTTAAATAAAGAAAACGATAGTATTAGAAACGATCAAAGTGGGTGACAAGTGCCAACAAATATGGAACAATAGTAGTCATAATCGATAAATAAAGCAAC
Source organism: Pelargonium myrrhifolium (assembly GCA_036897405.1). Lineage (NCBI taxonomy): Eukaryota > Viridiplantae > Streptophyta > Magnoliopsida > Geraniales > Geraniaceae > Pelargonium > Pelargonium myrrhifolium. The sequence continues at coordinate 12,559 of JAYMTK010002000.1, read as the reverse complement.
AAAAGCTATTAAAAAATAAATAAACAAACGAATTCCCAAAATTAGAAACACTACACGTACACAAAACAAGAACAATACGCTAAAAGGACAAAATAGAAAATACACAGACAGGGACAGCACATGATACATGGCGAAGAGGTGACAAAAAGTAGGGTCGGGTCGGGTTGAAAACACCCTGACCCTAATCCGACCCTATAGGGTCATCGGGTTGGCTTGGTTTTAGACATAAAAAACGGGTATACCAGACTCTAACCTGACCCGATTTATCTAGGGTTGAAAAAAATCAACCCGAACCCGACATTTTTAGGGCCGGGTGGCAGGTACCCGCGGATACGGGTCTATTTTGCTGGCTCTAGTGGCGATCCACTAAAGCGACAATTTGAACTTAAATGTGCATGCACCTAAAATCCGATCCACATTCTAGCGAGTTCGTGTTGTAAAAAATAAGCTCGTTTAATTTTTAAATCAAATAATATCAGTCAAATTTGCACATTTTGCATATACAAATCCCATTAAAAATATGCAATTCACTCTTTCTCAAATAAAATTTAGCCTTTGTCTTTCATATTTAACCAAAACCTGTATTGTTAGCGCTTCTTCACGTACCCAATACAAGAAGTAAGACGCTAGAAAGGACAAACAAGGACAACACTTGACACGAAAGTTCACGTGAAGAGATAATTCGAATCCAACATGCGAGCGACTAAAGTTCGATCCACATTTTTGCATGTTTGAGTTGCATAAAATATACCAGTCACATTCTGAACCGGTCAAATAAAACAAATCTACTCATTTTACACGTAGAATTCAAAACTAAGATAAAAACACGTCATCTGCACATCTTTCATATTGAGTTTGGTTTCGACATTCCAATTTGAATTAACAGATGAACAAGACACTAAAAAAACAAAATGGTAAATAGACATAAAAGGACAACAACAATTTGAGCCCGAACATGTGGGAACTGGGCGCCCAAGAAACACATAATAAAATCCAAAATCTTGTCAACAACCCGCAATCGAAACTTCTTTAAAGTCGAGTTTCGACTAGTTCTCTTCTTTCTAACCCAACCCGAAACTCGAACTTACGTCTCTTCTACGCATATGGACAATAAAAAAAGAATAAAAAAAAGGCTAAAAGGACAAAATGGTAAATAGACCGACATGGACAGCACATGTCGTTCCCTTCCAAAATCCCAGCCGTATTTGTTGCGTCCCGCCCTTTTTTCTCTCCACAGCGCTCACCAAAATATCGTTTTCTCTTCCGTTACCTGCATTTCCGATCCTTCTCCGGCGACTCTCCGGCCACTTTCCGGCCATTCTAGGCTTCCTCCGCTTCTCTCCAGATCCGTCCTCCTCCTTCTCATGTCAGTTTCCTCTCCACAGATCCCCTGCGATCGCATCTTCTCCTTATCGCTCGCGTCGTTTAATTTGAATCCTCCGATTGCTGTTTCGTTTATCGTATTTTTGTTCTTGTAATTCTTCGAGTTTTGGAGTTTTGGAGGTGATCACCGATGTTTCGCGGTTGAATTTGTGGAAATTGTATGTTAGAATATCTCTATATTTGTAGAAATTCATCGACAGTGTGGATTCTGTTTGTTTTATTGACTAAATTCACGCGGTTGTTGTATTGTGATTTGTGTTACTTGAGATTAAAATTTCTGAGCTTAGGATGATGTTTGGCTCCTCCGAGAGATGGAGACTCCGTTGTGGAATTGGCTAGATTTAGCATTACGTGTTTGGGAGAAATTAAGAACTATGTTGCTCAATTATGCGATGAAATTCAGGTATAGTTGAGAGAGATCAGGAAAAACTGGTGAACCTGTGAGTGATTTGTGGAAGTATTTGTTGTCGCTTGCCGATGAAGATTGTCGAATTGGCTATACATGTATTTTGTATTTTGTGTTTGGGAGAAATTTGGAGCATGCAACTCAATTATGCCTATGAAATACAGATTCTCAGGTTTAATAGGGAGATTAGGAAAACATTGGTGAACCTGTGAGTGATTTCTTGTTGCTTGCCTATGAAAATTTCTGAGCTTAAGATGATGTTTGGCTCCTTGCATACTACATCATTGAATAGGCTATCCTTTAATATTTTGTGTTCAGGAGAAATTGAGAGCCATGTTACTCAATTATGCCGGTGAAATACAGATTCCCATGTTTACCAAGGAGATTAGGGAAAAAATTGGTGAACCTGTGAGTTTTTCCATGCGATGTTAAGCATGAGAAGAAAGCTTGTGATGGCCTTCTCTAGATCATAAACCTTTATTCAATGGTGTTATAGTTTGTGTGTTCTACATAATCGTAATTGTTAGTCGACATACTGCTGGTACCTACAAAAAGTTCAAATCATACTTTATATAAATATCTTGAATGGAGCTATCTCTATGTATGCTGATCTTTTGAGTGTATTCAATTCTAGTAAGAGTAGAGTAATAACTTGAATGGAAATTGTTTTTATTGTTGAATTTATTTAATTTTATCTTATTAACTGATTTGGTATTTTCAGCTATCTTGTGGTCATGCAGGGAGAAAATGAAGTGTGCATGTATATTAGCAATTTGCTGCAACAGTGATGTGTATCGTTATCTTTTTGTTTCTTTGATACTAATACAACAGAACTTGATGGCTAAGGTGAGACTTTTTAGTACTCTGCATTAAGGGCCACGAAGCCTAGTCCACGTCTTTATATTTCCCCACTTTCAATATTTTTTTACTAGCTTTCTTAGTTGCTTTTAGTTTCATACTTTCAATGTTTCACAACATTTTCCCCTTGTTTATATACACTTGATATTGTTTATTTTGACTAGACATTTTTTTCCTTCTCATGAACACCAGTTTCTTCTGTGATCAGGTCTGTCTACTTATTGTGTGTGGTGCCGGATAGCATCATATTTGTGGCTTGCATTGAATTTCAATTGATAGATGATAGAGTACAATCAAAATGGTGGATTTACCTTTTTCACTTCTAAGGTTCCTAACTGGCTCTGGTTACAGTCCAGTTCTTGGATTGTTGATCACTGGGTCATTTGGGCTTGTGGCTCTCATGTATGCAATTCTTAAGTGGCAAAAAAGAACATCTCTGAATTGGGTTAAAGCTGCTGCTTTAGCAAAGAAGAAAGTCTGGAGGAAGCTTAAAGTTCCTTTATCACATCACATTTGGGTGGAAGATTTTGCTTACAGTGAGCAACCATCAGCTTGTTGTGTGTGCCTGAATTCCTTGGTATTCCCTCAAACCTTAGCTACAAATGTGACAGTACATACTCCTGTCCATCGTTGTGCTGTTTGTGGTGTGGCAGCTCATTTCTATTGTTCTCAGTACGCACCAAAAGATTGCAAATGTGTTGCACAAGCTGGTTTCACTCATGTGCAACACCACTGGTCAGAAAGATGGGTTAGCATGGATGATAACACTGAGATGTTTGCTTTCTGTTTTTACTGTGACGAGCCATGCGGTGTTCCATTTCTTGATGCTTGTCCTAAATGGCACTGCTTATGGTGTCAGCGCCTTATACATGTAAAATGTCATCCCAAATTGTCAAAAGAATCTGGTGATATTTGTGATTTGGGTTCTCTCAGAAGAATAATCCTTTCTCCTCTATGCGTGAAAAAAATTGATGAATATACAATTACAGACGGAATGCAAAGTTCAATACCAGAAGAGATTACGGGATCTTCTATTCGGGGGCAAACTAGAAGAAGGCGCCCGAGAAGCAAAAATGGTTCAACTGTTAACGAGGAGTTGCAGGAAACTTCAGCAGCCACTACAACCTTAGAATATCTGAATGGCCTTTTTGGTTTGAAGAAATTCACTGGTGCAAAGAACAATGACAATATTGATAAAGAGGAAAAAAAACTGGACGTGAGGTTAACACAGAGAAAGTTTAGAACTGTCACCAACAGAAAAGTGAAAAAGTATAAACTGGTGGACTTGCCTCAAGATGCAAGACCTCTTCTAGTCTTCATCAACGCCAAGAGTGGAGGTAGAAATGGGCCTGCTCTTCGGAGGAGGCTGAACATGCTATTGAATCCTGTTCAGGTGAATATTTGAACTTGATATCTGCAAATACTTTTTATTTGGATCATATGGTTTCCTTTCCAAACTATTTATATAAAATTTTGTTTTTCTTCTCCTTCTACATTGAGGATCTATGGAATGAACGCAAGATGCTGTTAAAATTTGGGGGTGGTGTTGGTGGGGGAGTGCCATTCTAGGAGGGTCTAGTTACCAGAAAAAGTTATGGGATAGTTCTTGAGTTTGACTTCATTCTTTCTGGTTTAAGCATGATTGTGCCTGCTTTGAGTAATAATGAATTTATGGCAGAAATGGTTTTCTTTTTCTGCTTAATATATCACACAATTTTATCCATAATTGAGGATATGGTTCATTTCCTTTTTCTTTTTCCTTTTTAAAGGTTGCCTCCTGATATTGCAATCTACACATGATACTGAGAGCTGTTAAATATTCCCAAATATTAGTTATGTTTCCCGAACATCAGTTGAAAAATACTTCCTCTTCTAGTATCTAGTTATTAATATTTGCATGCAATGCTGTATATTGACTATGGAGATTTAGTTTTTACTTTTTTATACTGTTTTACATTGCCTATAATGGCTTGTTGTGATATATGGCTGAGTTTAACTATTTCCTGCCGCAGGTTTTTGAATTGAGTTCTTCCCAGGGCCCTGATGCTGGTTTGAAGATGTTTAGTGATGTACCATATTTTAGGGTTTTGGTATGTGGAGGAGATGGGACTGTTGCATGGGTCCTTGATGCAATTGAGAAACGCAATTTTGAATCTCCTCCACCTGTCGCCATTCTTCCCCTTGGCACAGGAAATGATTTGTCAAGGGTTTTGCAATGGGGACGAGGTTTCAAGAAGGTTGATGGGCGAGGTGGTTTATGCACACTTTTACATGACATCAATCATGCAGCGGTTACAATGCTCGACAGGTGGCAAGTAACTATCAGAAAAGAAAACTCAGATGACGATCCAGGTCAAAAGCAATCCAAGTTCATGATGAACTATTTAGGTATCTCTCTGAAGTTAGCTTTATTAGTTACTGGTTCTCGCTATTGTTTTACCATTTGCTAATGTTCCGTTTATAGGTATTGGATGTGATGCCAAGGTTGCCTATGAATTTCACGTGACACGGGAAGAAAATCCTCAGAAGTTCTCTAGTCAGGTAGTTTTTTTTGTTGAGATGGTAGTAATATTTATTTCTTTTAGTTGTACTCTTTGTAAGTAATTAGTAACCTGTTTTTTTTTTTTTTTACCATTATTTTTCATAAGTTGTTTAACCTCATTCAAATCCATTCATTTACTGCTATTAAGCAACATATCCCAAAGCTATTTTTTCTCCATTTCGAAATAAATAAATAATTCGGATACTGGTTTCATTGGGTTGGGCAGTTTCCATTTAGGCATTTTTTTCTTTCTTGTACATCAAGCATCTAAGCGAGTCTTACGCTCTTAGCTTCTGCAGTTTCAATGCTAGATAATACCCATTACATCTTTTGTTTTCAGAAGGGTTTGTTCCATTTCCATTATCAATCCCTTTGGTTTCGGTATTATGCTAACTGAAGTTTCACCAACAGTTTGTGAATAAGTTGCGATATGCCAAAGAAGGCGCCAAAGATATTGTGGACCGAACTTGTGCTGACTTACCGTGGCAAGTCTGGCTTGAAGTTGATGGGAATGACATTGAGATTCCAACGGTAGTTTTGATTATGCTCTCTGTTCATCCATGCTACTCAGGTAGCGTTTGGATTACGAATTTTTGGTCAAGAAAATGGCTTCATTTCCATCCCCTTTCCATTTGTTTAAAAAATCCAAACGCTACCTCATTTCGTTTTGCTGCCTTCTCTAATCTTGTTTCTCCTCAGAGTGCTGAGGGTTTAATTGTGCTTAACATTGGTAGCTACATGGGTGGAGTTGATCTTTGGCAAAATGACTATGAGCATTATGATGATTTTACTCTTCAATGCATGCACGATAAAGTTCTTGAGGTTGTTTGCGTTTGTGGAGCTTGGCATCTCGGTAAACTTCAGGTATGAGATAGTTAGTTACATAATTCTCTGAATTGAAGTTTAAACTATGGAAAGCCCAAGGAGAATACAGCATATAAAACCTTGCGCAAGAAAGTGCTTACTGCTTAGTTTCTGTTGTTTTGATTCCCAAGTGATCAAAATGATTAATGTTTAAAAATATAACGTGTATGAACACGTGTTTTGCTATTGATTTTATATACTCCCTGCGTCTCAAAATAAGTTGCATGTTTCGCACGCACTTTTGTCCCCAAATAAGTGTCCTCTTTCGTTTTTCAGAAAGTTAATTATGCATGAATCACCAATAGTATCGAAGTTAGTTAGTGTCTTTTGAGCTTGTTACATGACACACGTGACACGTCCATGTGGAAACAAGAGTAAATGTCCAACACCAACTAACTTTTCCTTATTTTTCTCAAAAAAGAAAGCAAAACACTTATTTTTGGGACGGATAGAGTATTTGGTATTGTTTCGTGGATTTTGTCTAATTATAGTCTCGTAAATGTGTATTGGACCCTGTAATTCACACATTGCTTTTTTCATCCTTATATGTATATGTGTGTGATCTCAAATGTTTCACACTTTCACATGCTATATACAATACACAAAGATATTAGAGGTGTTTTTTTGCCTTTGTAAATGTGAAAATAAATTACTGAAACTAAAGTATTTATTGCTGCATAAATTTGTTGATTTTTACCGTTGCTTATTCTGCTGTATAGGTCGGACTTTCTCATGCCAGAAGGCTAGCTCAAGGAAAAGTCGTAAAAATACACTCATCCAATCCTTTTCCGGTTCAGATAGACGGAGAGCCATTTATTCAGCAACCTGGTAGCATAGAAATAACTCATCATGGACAGGTATGCATATTCTCGTATGAACTTTTGATGCATCTGAAATATTTTCTTGGTCATGAGTCCCGATCTCTCTCTCATTCTCTAAACTAAGCAATAATGTACTCCCTCCGCCCAAAAATGAGTCCACACTTTTCGTATATGCAAAAAATTGAAGATAGTTTGGTTGGTTAAGAAGCTCAAGTAGTTTTAAGTTCTTTGCATCTTAATATAAATCATACATGATACGCGGTACCCTTTTAAATTGTGTTTGCTTGTTGCTTACTCGCTAAATAAACCATTGTCATTCGCTTACTCAATTGGGTTAGCATCTTAAGCACTGGCCTAGATGTGACTATTGATACCTCAATACATATATGGTTGTCACGTACTCTTTCTGTTCCAAAATAAGTGTACACTTTCTTTTCTCGGTTAAAAGTTTTGTTTTAACTGACAAGTTACAATGAAAGCACTCGAGTATATAAGTGAAAATTTTCAACTGTTACGAACTTATACTTCATTTTGGGACGGGATGGAGGGAATATAAGATTGTTATGGATATAGTAATCGTTTTGTGTCGGAAAAATGGTTCGAGACTGAATTTGCCCCTTAGTTTGCAAATAACCCGTAATGAACATCTAATTTCAACTGTTACTAACTTACACTTCATTTTGGGACGGGATGGAGGGAATATAAGATTGTTATGGATATAGTAATTGTTTTGTGTCGGAAAAATGGTTCGAGGCTGAATTTTCCCCTTAGTTTGCGAAAAACCCGTAATGAACATCTAATTTCAACTGTTACTAACTTACACTTCATTTTGGGAGTTTGGTTGGACTGATTAATGACCTCTCTCAGGTGTTCATGTTGAGGAGGGCTTCGGAGGAGCCAATCGGGCATGCAGCTGCGATCATGTCGGAGGTTTTGGTGGACGCCGAGTGCAAGGGAATCATCAATGCTTCCCAGAAGAAAGTTTTGCTCCAACAAATGGCTCTCCATCTCTCTTGATTCCACTTTCAGGCCAATCTCTTCACTCCCCTCACAGTTAATTCAAGGATTAAACACCAAAATGGTCTCTGAACTATCAAGTCTAGACCGATTTGGTCCCCGACGCTAGCAACCAAAGTTAACATGGAGATCATTTTAGTCGGTTTTCAATAATGAAGACCCGTTTTGGCATAAAATTAGTCTGGGGACTAATTTGGTAGGCGCTCGATAGTTCAAGGACCATTTTGATAGTTTTTTCTTCAACATTTTTGTCGCCATTGAGAGTCTATTGTAGAATAGTTACCAGGTTGTTAGTTCCAATCTCCATATCCGCGGTCTCAATTACCCGTAAAAAATAACAACCTTTATTTTTTCCTCAAAAAAGTTAAGCTCAATATACTGAGCTACACCATATGGGTAGCTCTAGGCCTAACTATATGACGGTTTTATGTGACGCTTAAACCATTATTTTTCGGGTTCTAGAGATCTATGGACATGTGAAAGGTTTTAAAGGTGTGAGAAAATTCTTCGAGATTCACAGGTATAGTAGGATAGATTGTAAAAGTATGTTATTTACTTACATGAATTAATTACATTTTTGGGTTTTATTTGCTTCTCTATTAGTAAATTTTGCTGAATATTATACTCCATTCGTCCCAAAATGAGTGTCCTCCTTTCTATTTTGAGCAAAATTAAGGAGAAGTTAGTTAGTGTGACATATTTACTCTTGTATCCTTATGATCATATTATTGACAATTCATGCATAACTAACTTTCTAAAAAAAGAAAGTGGACACTCATTTTGAGACAAAAATGCATTTGAAATAAGACACTCATTTTGAGACGGAGGGAGTATATGTTTTTCTTTTGTTTCAAAATAAATATCTATTTTTATTTTGTTAAGAATTAGTTAGTTATATCAAGCAAGGTGGGCACAAGCCTAATCTAGCTAGGCCCAAAACGCGTATTTTTATTGATTCATTTTTTCGCTAGTCATAACGTCTCGCCTTTTAACAAAAAAAATGATAAAGTCGATAAAAATTTGTAAATTGTGAATTAGAGTTTTTATTACTTTGCGGCCTGAATTTTCAATTTTATTTAGGATTGTGTTTTTCCCTTTCTTATACAACTTTTTATTATGGTAACAAACGGCTGCTACGGGGCTAAAATTGAATTTCTAGCATACGAGTAGCGTAGGGTCACTTTTGAGCCTTTCAAAGTTGATGGTTATTTCGGCCAAAATCTGTGATGGTACTTTTTTAGAAAATGGGCCTCCGGCGAAATTTTTTGGAATTAAACATGGACTTCACACAACGTCAGAAAGTTACAATTAAATGCATGAGAGGTCATACATGGGACCCAAGTGCGCGTAGAAACACTTTTGAGCCCTTCAAAGTTGATGGTTATTTGGGCCAAAATCATCCGTTCTACTGAGAAACGCGCAATCTTACTAAAATGGCCGCTACGGGCTCTGGAGTAACCCAAAAAATACGTGCTTTCCACTGTTGGAAAGCTAAGACATAGAGAAACGTGGCTAAAATCAAATTTCTAGCATACGAGTAGCGTGGGGCCACTTTTAAGCCTTTCAAATTTAATAATTATTTCGGCCAAAATCTGTGATGGTACCCCTTTGAAAAACGGGCCTCCAGAGAAATTTTCTGGAATTGAATAAGGACTTCACGCAACGTTAGTAAGTTACAATTAAAGGCATGAGAGGTCATAAATGGGACCCAAGTGCGCGTAGGGACGTTTTTGAGCTCTTCAAAGTTGATGGTTATTTGAGCCAAAATCAGGCGTTCTACTGAAAAACACGCAATCTTACTAAAATGGCCGCTACAGGCTTTAGAGTAACCTAAAAAATAAGTGTTTTCCACCGTTGGAAAGTTAAGACATAGAGGAACGCGACTAAAATCAAATTTCTAGCATACGAGTAGCGTAAGGTCACTTTTGAGCATTTCAAAGTTGATGGTTATTTCGGCCAAAATCTGTGATTTACCCCTTTGGAAAACGGGTCTCCGGAGAAATTTTCTGTAATGGACCAAGGACTTCACGCAACGTTAGTAAGTTAAAATTAAAGACATGAAAGGTCATAAATGGGACCCACGTGCGCGTAGGGCCACTTTTGAGCCCTTCAAAGTTGATGGTTGTCAGGGCCAAAATCAGCCGTTCTATTGAATATCGCTCAGTCTTACTAAAACGGCTGCTACGAGCTCCAGAGTAACCCCAAAAATACTTGCTTTCCACCGTTGGAAAGCTAAGATATAGTGGAACGCGGCTAAAATCAAATTTCTAGCATACAAGTAGCGTAGAGCCACTTTTGAGTCCTTCAAAGTTGATGGTTATTTCGGCCAAAATCTGTGATGGTACTCCTTTGGAAAACGGGCCTCCGGCGAAATTTTCTAGAATGGATCAAGGACTTCACGCAACGTTAGTAAATTTCAATACAAGACATGAGAGGTCATAAATTGGACCCAAGTGCGCGTAGGGCCACTTTTGAGCCCTTCAAAGTTGATGGTTGTTTGGGCCAAAATCAACTGTTTTACTGAAAAACGTGCAGTCTTACTAAAACGGCCCCTACGGGCTCCAGAGTAACCTAAAAAATACGTGCTTTCATCTGCTGGAAAGCTAAGACATAGAGGAACGCGGTTAAAATCAAATTTCTAGCATACGAGTAGCGTAGAGCCACTTCTGAGCCCTTCAATTTTGATGGTTATTTCGGCCAAAATCCGTGATGGTAACCCTTCGGAAAACGAGCCTCCAGAGAAATTTTCTGGAATTGTTTAAGGACTTCATGCAACGTAGGGACCCAAGTGCGCGTAGGGACACTTTTGAGTCCTTCAAAGTTGATGGTTATTTGGGCCAAAATCAGCCGTTCTACCGAAAAACACGCAATCTTTACTAAAATGGCCGCTACGAGCTCTAGAGTAACAAAAAAAGTATGTGCTTTCCACTGTTGAAAAGATAAGACATAGAGGAACGCAACTAAAATTAAATTTCCAGCATACGAGTAGCGCATGTTCACTTTTGAGCCCTTCAAAGTTGATGGTGATTTCGGCCAAAATCTGTGATGGTACCCCTTTGGAAAACGGGCCTCCGGAGAAATTTTCTGGATTGGAAAATGGCTTCACGCAACGTTAGTAAGTTCAAATTAAAGGCATCATAAACGGGACCCAAGTGCGTGTAGGGCCACTTTTGAGCCCTTCAAAGTTGATGGTTATTTGGGCCAAAATCAGCCGTTCTACTGAAAAGCGCGCAATTTTACTAAAACGGCCGCTACGGGCTCTAGATTAACCAAAAAAATACATGCTTTCCACCATTGGAAAGCTAAGACATAGAGAAACGCGGCTAAAATCAAATTTCTAGCATATGAGTAGCGTATGGCCACTTTTAAGCCCTTCAAAGTTGATGGTTATTTCGGCCAAAAGTCTGTGATGGTACCCCTTTGGAAAACGGGTCTCCGGAGAAATTTCCGGGAATGGACCAAGGACTTCACGCAACGTTCGTATGTTACAATTGTAGGCATGAGAGGTCAACCAAGTGCGCGTAGGGACACTTTTGAGCCCTTCAAAATTGATGGTTATTAGGGCCATAATCGGCCTTTCTACTGAAAAACGCGCAATCTTACTAAAACGGCCGCTACGGGCTCCATATTAACCCGAAAAAATCGTGCTTTCCACCATTGGAAAGCCAAGACATAGAGGAACGCGACTAAAATAAAATTTCTAGCATACGAGTAGAGTAAGGCCACTTTTGAGCCCTTCAAAGTTGATGGTTATTTCGGCCAAAATCTGTTGTGGTACCGCTTTGGAAAACGGGCTTCCGGAGAAATTTCGGGAATGAACCAAGGACTTCACGCAACGTTAGTAATTTACAGTTAAAGGCATGAAAGGTCATAAACGGGACCCAAGTCCGCGTAGGGCCACTTTTGAGCCTTTCAAAGTTGATGGTTATTAGGGCCAAAATCAACATTTCTACTGAAAAACGCGCAGTATTACTAAAACGGCCACTACGGGATCCATAGTAACCCGAAAAATACGTGCTTTCAACCGTCGGAAAGCTAAGACATAGAGGAACGTGGCTAAAATCAAATTTCTAGTATACGAGTAGCGTAGGGCCACTTTTGAGCCCTTCAAATTTGATGGTTATTTAGGCCAAAATCAGCCTTTCTACTGAAAAACGCGCAGTCTTACTGAAACGGCCGCTTTAGGCTCCATAGTAACCCGAAAAATACGTGCTTTCAATCGCTGGGAAGCTAAGACATAGGGGAACGTGGCTAAAATCAAATTTCTAGCATACGAGTAGCGCAGAGCAACTTTTAAGCCCTTCAAAGTTGATGGTTATTTAAGCCAAAAGTATGTGATGGTACCCCTTTGGAAAACGGGCCTCCCGAGAAATTTTCGGGAATAGACCAAGGACTTCACGCAACGTTAGTATGTTACAAATAAAGGTATGAGAGGTAATAAACGGGAACCAAGTTCTCGTAGGGACACTTTTGAGCCCTTCAAAGTTGATGGTTATTAACCTCTGGGAAAACGGGCCTCCGGAAATTTTTCTTCGGGAACGGACCAAGGACTTCACGCAACGTCAGTAAGTTCATATTAGAGGCATGAGAGGTCATAGATGGGACCCAAGTGCGCGTAGGGCCACTTTTTTGCCCTTCAAAGTTGATGTTTTTCGGCCAAAATCAGCC
>JAYMTK010001999.1:0-14842 GCA_036897405.1 Pelargonium myrrhifolium | reverse complement strand
ATATTGGGCCCAGGACAAGAAAGAAACCAAACTAAACATTGGGATTGAACCCAAAACAAAATAAAGAATCAAATGGGCTTTTGAAACAAATTTTAAAAGAAAGAAAATATGATAAAAGAAGTTTGAAACTCATCTTTTCAACAAATAAAATCGGTTGTGAAAGTCAACATATAACAAGAACTTCTACTTTGAAATTGATTTTGATTTCATGATGATCCAATAATAAAGTTATGATAATATCATCGGAAGCTTTGGGGGACGCTTATTATTCGAGTACGAAATCGGGTGTCCACAACCTGCATGGATTGGGCTCCAAAATTATAGATGACGATGTCTTCCAAGTAACCCACAACAAACCGGTCAAGTTACGGCCGAAAGGTTTTGTTCATAAGAGTGCAGAATGTGGTTGGGGTGTTGGTAAGGCCGAAAGGCATGAAAAGAAACTCGTATGACGTGTATCTAGTGACGCACGCCATTTTTGGTTCATCTCCTTTCGCGATTTGCACTTGGTAGTAACCCGACCGCAGATTAAGTTTTGAGAAGTATCGTGCACTACCAAATAAATCAGCTATCAAAGGAATGGGTTATTTATTTTTGATGGTTACCTTATTGAGTGCCCGATACTCGATACATAAGCGGAGTGAATCATCCTTCTTCTTTTGGAATAACACTGGTGCACCGAATGGAGCTTTTGAGGGCTGAATATATCCACAATCTAGCAACTCCTTAAGTTGTTTACGAAGTTCTTCTAATTCGGGAAGTGCCATTTGGTAAGGTGCTCTTTCGGGTGGTTTCGCCCCCGGTTCCGGCTCGATTTTGTGATCAATCTCTTTTCACGGAGGGAGTTTCTTAGGCAGTTCTTGATGCATTACGTCATTTAATTCTTCAAGTACTCATGCAATATGTTTTGGCACGGGTTTGGCCTATTCTTCCGGATTATCCTCCTTCAGAGCGGCTAAATAAGTTTTCTCGCCTCTCTTGACCCCTTTACCTACTTGCATTGCGGATAAAGTCATACTATTTATTTTTGGCAATTTATTCGGGACGGGCGTACCTGATACCATGCAAGGTCCTTCACCTTCGAGTATGACAAATGTGTTCTTATGCGACATAGGGAAGACTTGATTCTCCTTGAGAAATTTTATGTCGAACACGACATCATAGTCATCCATGGGCGCTATGGTGAAGTCAACTCGGCCGGTCTAAGCACCTAATTGTAAGCTCGCCCCCTTAACTACTCTGTCCACGGGTACTGGTGTGGAGTTCACTATCTTTAGAGTCACCTTAGAGTTTCCAAAGCTCAATTTAAGATGTTCTGCCTCCTTTCGCCCGATGAAATTATGAGTTGCCCCCGTGTCAATCATGATAGAAGTGGGTTTCCCATTGATAATTCCCTCGACATAAAGAAGGATTCGATCTTTTGGTTGTGAAGGGCCTTGTTTCCTTTCAACATGTCCCTTAAGAGCGTTCATATGTAGGCTCCCCATGTTAGCGGCTTCATTTGACTCCTCTTTGTCCTCAAGCATGGCACTGAGTTTGCCACGCTTTGGGTAGTCCCTGACTCAATGATCTTCGTTGTATAGGAAACAGCTTCTCGATTGGTCTCTTCTTTCACCAAGGTGGGATTTTCAGTCCTTGCCCCAATTGGATTTTTCTCCATCCTTCCTAAAGGTTGTATTGTTGTTTCTGGCTCCCCCACCCAAGCCATTGTTGGCATTTTGACTTCCGCTTTGTCTATTGACAGACATCCCAGATTGGCTTCTCCTCATATATCTTGGCTTGCTACTCGTATTTGGGACATACTCAGTCATGGATTCAGCCACAGTTAGGGCGGTGGCGGTGTCCTCAACTTCTCGTCATTCCAACTCAATTCTTGCCCAAGGTTTTAACCCTGCGCAGAAGTTAAAGAAACCTTATTCTTCTCTCAAGTTTGGGATTTGAAACATTAGAGAGGAGAAGTCTTTAACATAATCACAAAAAGAGCCCTATGTTTGTGGTCGCGCATTCTATTGCGAGCCTCACGAGAAGCATTAGAAGGGTAAAATTGTTTTAATTCAGATTTGAAATCGTTCCAAGTAAGGATGGTGGTCGTACCTTGTTCAATTTATGCATGTTTACACCTCCACCAAACAACGACACTGTCGATCAAGTAAAGAATGGCAGTTTGCAGTTTTGAACGATCCTCCACCATGTTGCAAGCCTCAAAGTATCGTTCAACATGCCTTGGAAAATTATCTATTTCTTTGGCGCCCCTTCTCCTGTTGAAGTTACCCGATTTTGGAGAGTCTACACGTGGTGCCTCACGAACTGTAACGTGGCTTGCTCCATTAACTATGGCTTTTTTGCAGAAAATCCAATATGCTCTAGAGTCTTCTAGCTCCTTCTTCAAATGGGTCACTAGTGCTTGGAGCTGAGTGAAAGCATCCATTAGTTTTGCTTCCAGGATTGTGTAATCTCCACGGACATCCCCTTGGCATGAGTCTTGAATGGCGTCTAGTCTCCCGTCAAGTGAGTTCACCAACTCGTCCATCCTCTCATGGGCAGCTTTGATCCCCTCTTCATGCGTTTGCAACTCTTGTTCTACGATATCAACTTGTTCCATCATTTCTCCCAAGTTGACGCTGAGTTTTGCGATGGTAGCCTCGTGTATGGCCAACACGTCTTTTGATTTGCCCCGTCCTCCCTTTGGGGCGTTGGGATTAGGTTCACGTCCACGGTTGTCAACAACTTTGAATGGCATGCTTCTTTTCTTTAGTCGTATCCCTGCATAACTGGCTCTGATACCACTTGTAACAGCCTGAATGTTTGAGCGAGACCATTCGACACTTAGACGGTTTTGCACCCCGCGTGCTTGGTCTAAGTCAGCCTTCAACCGCAAAAGGGTTAGCCAGTAAAGATGGAAAAGAGTAAAAATGAGATACACAAAGAGTTGGGAAAATACACATCTATTATAATTACGCAAAGTTACAAAGTGGGGAGATGGTTTGGACAAGTGTTGCCCTCACCTATTTATAGTAGAGTACAAGTAGAATGGACGGTTAAGATCTAATAATACAAATGCACCATGAATGGCTACGATTAAACAAAGACACTCCTACACATATCTAGACTATTCTTAAGATTGATGGAATGGAGGAGGGAAAGTCTCTAGAATTCTCTCTAAGTATGGAGAGACTTGTAACACTTCTTCAATTTAGGCTGGGTGGATACGGATTGGGCTCCAAAATTATGCAGGTTGTGACAATAAGTTATCTTATGCCTTTAGTTACCGTGGCATGAACTAAAACATAAGATCCAACGTACATCTAGATATTTAGTTCAACGATAAGTGTGAATTATTTGATCGTCTTTTTTTTCAAGAATGAGCAAAAATCTATAGATTTGGGTTAGTGATTCGAAATCTTAGTGAAAATCTAAATTTGTTTTTTTTTCGTGAAAAATACTCATTGAAGTTGCATACTACAACCCACCAGCTCTTCCCCAGCTCAGAAAATAATATAATTAGTATTTTTAATATTTGTAGAAAAAAATGACATTCTTATCTTTAATTTAACTTTTGATTCGACCTTTTTTGACTCTGTCAAATTTTTAATCTTCTACGATGTCGATTTTGAATCTCCTTGTCCATGTGTTAGAGATGATCAAGGTGGGGGCTTGGGTCCTGAGTCTTGGGTTGTGGCTTGCACGAACGAACCCACCGTTAAGTGGAGACTTCGAATGTGTGTCCAGGAGATTGCCTCAGGCGTGAGAATCAGGATCTCCGTACAAGTTTGAATAATCGAATTTGAAGATTAAAAGATTTTCGAAGAACATTTAAAGATCGATGAAAAACATGAAGACCTTTTGAAGGTCAACAAAGAACACGAAAAAAGTTAAGAGCGTTTTTGTGCTTTTCGAGTTAGAAAGTTAAAAATGAGATGACTTTACCCTTGGTGGAGGGCCCTATATATATAGCTCTCCAACCCACATGCAGACGTAATGATGTCTGATTGGTTGAAAATTGTGTGGGTCCCACCAATGAGGTTGGTCCTCTTCACTTCTAAGAACCAAGTTCGCTTCAAAGTATGCCTCGAGGGGTGCGAATGTAGAGGATACGAACCCGCATGTGGACAAGGGACGTGTTACGGATGTTGGTCTGCTTGGGGAAGGATGTCGGTCCACGTATGGACTAGTTGATGAAGTCCGAACATTTTTGTCATGCGGTCGGAGTCTCCGCAAAAAAATTTTGGTATTGTCTGCAAGATTGATGCCGGTTTTTGAGTGTGCAGATGCATGGTGGGCTTTCAAGCCTTATTTGTGAAAAATATAGACTTTAATTGGAGAGTTGAACTCCCTTTAGGAATCCCCTCATGGTCATGAAGCTTGCACTTACACTTTGTACGCGAAGTTGAGTTTTTTTAGTAGGATGTTTGGTGTTTGTCCAGACAAGCCCCACAAAAGGTGGTGCACGCACGAGAAGAGTTTGGTGTGATTCAGTCTATGTGCGAACTGAGGAAGGGACAAACTTGTTTGAAGAAGTGAAGGGTGCACATAAAGTCAGTCCGTATACGGAGATGGACTGAAGAATGGATCATACTTCATTGATTTAGTTTAAATATAATAAAATCTATTGTGAATATTTATGACTCATGCAATGCACGGAACTTAAACTAGTTATTATAATTATTAAGATAAATACAAAAATTAAATATTATTGTTGAATGTGTTTTTTATTTGATAATTGTTGATTTAAAAATAATCTATTTATTAATAATATTAAATTATTATTTAATGATGTGACATGATATATTTCAATAATAGTATTATAAAACTAAGTTTGTCTCGTGCGTTGCACAAAATATGAACT
Source organism: Pelargonium myrrhifolium (assembly GCA_036897405.1). Classification (NCBI taxonomy): domain Eukaryota; kingdom Viridiplantae; phylum Streptophyta; class Magnoliopsida; order Geraniales; family Geraniaceae; genus Pelargonium; species Pelargonium myrrhifolium. Next base: position 9,996 of record JAYMTK010001999.1, on the reverse strand, counting down.
TTTTTGATATACACGGATCACTAATATCACTCAAATGCAATCAAAACAATATAACACATAATATATATGGTTTTTAATAAACATTTGATTTGATTTCAACTTTTCAATATCTTAACAACTTAAAAATTGGAAATGTGCTGTTTTGTAATTATGAAAAAGTTTGACCTGAAGTTAAAGATTTGATGATATAACTCTCTAGAGCGCATTATAATTAAACTCTTTTTTTTTTTAAATCTAGTTTTGATAGCATGTATAAATTATGATGTGTTTCACTGATAATGTAAAAATGGTATATCAACCAAGCTTTAAAAACTGTAATTCTTTAGTCTCATCTCATGTATGAATATATGTGTTGATGCAACTAGCCAAGAGTAGAGTTCTCATGTATGAATAGACAAACTTAGCATTTGCATTTCAAACTTGTGAATTCTAGATAATTTCCAATTCCTAATTCAGCAGCCTATAATTTTGTCCTTGTTTGTCAAATTCTACAAACAGTTATTAAAATAAGATGTTTGGAATAGAGTTTGAATCTTCAAGCACTCACTTTGTGACTTTCAATTTCTTCTCACACCCCGAATGATTGAATCTAGTCTTCTTCTTCTTCTCCCTCCTCCTATTGTCTTTGGTTGCTTTCTGTAATGTTAATGTTTAGATAGAGCTGTTTGGTAATCTCAACACCATATGTATACTATCAAAAAATAATACTACCTCCATTTCAAAATAATTGTCGTTATAGAGTCCAATTTTTGTTTCAAAATAAGTGTCACTTTCTACTTCTAATAAGCATATACACATGAGCTTCTCATAATACCCTTTAGTCATGATTTCATTTTCTTTTTGTCTAATATGAAAGATGAATAGTATTTAGGTATAACTTATAAAGTGGTGGGTTAGTAATAATGATTTTTATATTTTTATCTAAGGGCAAAAAAGTCATTTAATATTTTTTTTAATATGTGTGAAAATATCTAAAATGACACTTATTTTGAAACGGAGATGATGATAATAATAATAATAATAATAATAATAATAATAATAATAATAATAATAATAATAAATAAATAAATAAAACAATACCATAGGTAAGATAGTATAAAATTATTGATAAAAGGAAATTTTGGTGAAAGAAATTAATATTCCAAACGTCATGTTTATTTTATATTTGTATGGAGTATTAAAATAAGTATTTTGTTTTCCGTCTAACAAATTAGTTACACTTAACAAAATTACTTGCCCGAATGTTTAAAAGATGATATACAAAATACTCCATCACAAATAGAAGGCGATAGTAGAAGGGTTAAGATTTATAAGTGACAGAGGCGGCGGAGATGGGAGATCCGCGGCGCTAGTGTTTCTGGGCGGGCGAAGGCGATAACCTAAATCTAGCCAACGAAAGTGGACGGTGTGGGTTGGTAAGGACGGTGACTACGGTACGAGACAAAGGCGGTCGTGCTTGTCTCAGGAGGCATTGGTGTGGTTGGGGGTTGTATCAGAGCGAAGGTAAGGGTGGCGAGGGAGGAGTTCGTGCAAGACCGATCGATAGTGGGTGGAATCGGGTTTATTGGCTTTTGGGTCTGGTGTTGTGCCGAAGGGAAATGATGGTAGAAGAATCTGGTGACTATAGGCGGACCTTGTATGCGTCTGTTATGGGTGATTGTTGGATCCCTGAGGTTGGGATGAGGATGGGGTCACAGTGCCGATCAAGTAAAAGAGGGAAGTTGTGGTTGTGGGAGACGAATCAAAAAATAGGAAGGAGACAGTCAAAGAGGGGCTCGACTAGCTTATGGGATGAGGAACAAGCGGCGGTGGAGTGCGGCAGGATCTTTGTTTTAGTGTTTCGTTTTTGTTGTTTTTAGTTTTCTTTTGGACTTGTGTTTACTTGGTTGTTATGTTTGTGTTGGACTGGTTAATTTTCTGTATTTGCATCTGGTAGTTGTTTTTTTATTCGAGTTCCTGTATTAGAATTGGGAAGTGATTTTAGGAGAAGGAAGTGTCTCGCGTCCTATGGGCATGCAGTGTGGGGGTTACGATCCCTTCCTGTAGCTAGCCCAGGTTACTAGGGTAGGTCTAGTGATGGATCTATTTATATACGTGGACAATGCATTCCAATGGCTAATACACATTTCTTTTAGAGTAAAAAAAAGAAAAGATGATATAGACCAAGATTTGTCAGACAATTTTGCATAGAATAACAGATTTTATTCACTCGCACGGCCAAAACGGAACTCTTTTTGGTCTTCTTCTCAGATTTGAGACATACAGGGGGAAAAATACATATACTCTAAGATTTTTATCATCAACACTCAACAAGATCAGCTGATTAAGTTAGGCTTTACGGCATCATGAGATCTTCTATAAGCACAGCAAATGAAACAGCACATTTCACATGAGTCTCACTAAGCAGTCTCTTTCCGCCTATAACCCAGGATCTGCAATAGCAGCACAAAGTCAGACAGTTATCGACTTTTCGTACTAAGCAAATGCAAATGAAACATCATTATGCACATTTCAAGGCGGGAGATAAAAATAGAGCCGTCCATGCGCAATTGATATTTTCTTGGAGATGCATACAACTCATAATGGTATACAGCAGAAACTGCAACATTGATACTACCCATCTTCAAGTATCATGTATGAATAACAGTAACCCATCCATTCTAGCGATTTCTTATATGTGCCCGCATGACACACCAGAATAAACACAGTATATTTTTTGATCAGCACAGTATATAAAACTGATTTCAAACATTCCATCCAAAACAGTTTGTCAACATGCCATTTGTGTTCCATTCCATGATATGCAAAACACATAAAGTTGTACTCACCAGGCGGTCTGTGTAACAAGTTCTTCTGGCTTTAAGACCTCCCAAAGTTTCTCGCCCTTCCAAAATGTGCAGCTCATTTTGCCAAGAATTCCCCATCAGAGGAATGGGTTCATTAGTATAGTCTTGCTCTTTCATCAGGACTATTTCAACATCTTCAGGTTCCAATTGTGTTTGGCAGGCAATATACTATGTTCAGATATATGCAGCATAAAGTAAGACAAGAGTTGAACAAAGATTCTGAATAGCATGTCAAGATAACCTCTAGTTAATTCTTCGGTGTGACATGTTTCTGACTATGAAATAGCATAATTATCAAAACATTAGATCATATCATTCAAACAAGGCACGCCTAGCCATCTTAATAAAAAACAGAAAAGACATCACCTTAGATAATATAAGTGAAAGTAACGTCATTTTATACTACCTAATAAATAATACTCCCTCCATCCCAAAATAAGTGTCCTCCTTTCTTTTTTGAAAAAATTAAGGAGAAGTTAGTTAGTGTTGTATATAACTCACTTATTATAAGGAAACTATTGACATTTCATGCATAGATAACTTCCTAAAATGGAAACAAGACACTTATTTTGGAACGAAAGGAGTAAATAATATTCTACTTCTCCGGAATATGACAGTTTAAAATAAGGTGGCAGACAGGAAATCTCACTTCATATAGATGTTCAACAGAATAACTTGGCTGGCAGCAAAGGTGCGGCTGCTGCAAACTTGGTACACTTGTTGTATCCAAAGAAACGAGCATGACATAAACATCATCCAACTGCAAAGAAAATAAAGGATTAATACATGTGGAAATCCAGGCTAAAAGTAGCAAAGAACCCACACAAGGAAACACCAAGAACCCACGCGAAAGACAAAGCTAAGTAAGAAGTTTATTGCATCTTCTCTTCAATATACAAATCAGAGAGCATTCAAGGTTCTTATAATTTTTGATTGCTGTATTAATCGTGAGGCTAGAAATGAACAGCATTGTTTTATACCTCACAATTGATTTGCTCCAAGCTCCGAAAATAATTGGCCAACTTGGATACACGATTGATTTGGGAGTTCTTATTGTTGGAACCACTATGCCGACTATTACTTCGAGTACCACCCCTACCCCAAGCTAGCATTTCTATGGTCCATACTTGCCTAGGAGATATCCTTCTGCTTGCTTCTAAATCATTTTCAAAGCATCTGCCATCTGAATTGGAAGTTGATGAAGAAGGCTGGGAGGCTTGAGTGCCTGCTCGTCTCCTATTTTGTTGTTGCCTGATTTCTGTACTCTGTTCATCAGTAGAAGATGAATCTTGGCCTTCATTATTATCATTTTCATCCTCATCGTCTTCAGATGCTTGAAGCACCATGTTTTGCGTGTTTTGTCTCCTCCTTAAATGAGCATTCTGATGGCTGCGCTGTGATCTTGTTGTAAGTCCACCTGCTGTATTTTTACCCAAAGCACGTCTTCTAGCCAAAGCTTCTGTTTGTCTTTCAGAAATTTGAGCAATTACTGCTTGGATCTGTCCAGCAATACATTCAAAAAACCATCTCAAGGAACATGTTTATATATTTCTGCAATAGCTAAGAGTATTTCAAAACCAGTGCCACCACAAAAAAAAAAAAAAAGAAAGAAAGAAAGGAAGTGAAATGAGAAACTAAGAACCGTTTTCAAAGAACTGAAGGGAATCATTTTTCATGTCATCTATTGAGGGAGAACTGACTTAAGGTTTATCAGCATTAGCTCTATTGGCTATGGTAGAAAACTGAAGACTTCCAGATCTGCCTCTTTTTTTACCAAACACAATTCAGATGGCATGTAAAACAGGGGAAACATGGAAGACCACCATATATAAGATAGGCAAAAGTTAAGGGAAGTTTCATATTCGGTTTCCTATCATGTTTTGAGTTATAATTGCTTTTGGGTTTACACCCCATAATTGCTTTTGGGTTATTTTCTCTGGTATAGGAGTAATTTTAAAGGTGTTCAATAGCTAATTTCCTGAAGAAGAAGAAAAATGCATGGCAGGAATAATGATGCAAACAAGCAGGGAGCAAACATAAATATAAATGCTCACAAATTATCAATAGTTCATAGATATATACTAATAGGTCTGACCTGTTTATTGCGCTTCCTCTCCTCTTCATGAAAAGCTAATTCCTGAAATAAATTGTCCATTAAAGCATTGAATGATGAACATGAACAGTAAAGAAAAAGGAAAATGCACCAAACATATGAGAATCAACTCGTACATGTTCCTCATACTTATCTATATCCGGATACAAAGCTGAAATTAGAGCATCATAGTTTGGGTCATCTCTCAAAGAACGTCGACTGGCACAATGTGTGCGGCAAGCTGGACATTCATTATTCCTGCAACAAAACATATAATCCAAATCAGCTAATTCGGGTTAACATGAAAACTGCAGTGTCGTAAGCTCAGACAGGTACAAGTTCAGATCAGACACCAATAAGACAATAAAATATTGTGATGCTAGTTATTGTCCATGTTATTAAACAAAGAAGTAGAAGACATCCATTACATACCCTAGTCGCATTGATTTGTCAATGCACTCCCGGCAAAAGCGGTGCAGGCATTCCATCACAGTACGCGTTTTCTTAATGATACCTGTCCACATAAATCAGGTTACCAGTATTTTTTTATTTACCATATTCATGTTTAAACAACTTTTGTAAAGACAAAACAATGAATGGAGCATATAATTATTCAAAATTTAAAGTCTTGTAGGTTCCAAAGTATCTGTCTAGATTGAAAACCAGAAAGGATTTGAAGAATTTGGTTGGTAACGATTCCAGCAATTGAACATTACAGTTTAATTTTGATACAGAACAGAAAACATTCAGAATACACGAACATGTACAATTCCATATTATGGATAAAATTAAGTCCCCCTCTTTTTGTTCATCTGGGAGCAAGATATGGTAATCAAAGAAAGGATGTTTGGCATATTAGACCTCCATATAATCTACTTGTACACAAACATTTTGTTCAAATTGAGAAAATTTTCAAGCACTTAACAATACATGAAATTTGAGACAAGAGAAACACTCTTTTTGGCATGATAACTGACCAGATATGTATTAACAATATTGAGATATTCCTTCTAAATGCAAGATAGCCGATTATATTTGAGGCCAAATGTGTACCCATCTAGATACTATCTCTGAAGATGCATTGGAAGTTTAGCAAAAAACTGAAAAACTGATTCAGCTTCCACATTGAATGAGCAGTTCACTATTAAGACAACCTATTGAAGTATAAAAAGAAAACCCCCTGATGATCCGTGGTAGCATGTTGTTTGGACTCATCCAAATTGAAGACATATTATCATTCCATGTCTTTTATTAAAGATCAAAACAACTCGAGATTTATTACTTGGACAAAGTATTAGGAGCAATTTTATTTTAACCTGTGTCTTGTGCAACAATACATCAGAAAAGCACAGAACATTACTTTTTGATTGTCAACTCACCAATACCATGTGGGCTTCTACTCTTCATTGACTATTGTTCAAATTTGTTTTCTTATGGGAACATGAAGGTTGCTTCAGAACAGAGAAGAGTTCTATAAACAAGGATGGTTGTAACTACTTTCAAAAGAATGAGTTGCTACATATAATTATATAAAATATGTACCGAACAAAAATTCCAATATTTAGGCAAATTTCCATCAAGCAAACAAAGATTAGGCAGAAAAGTATTCGCGATGCTCATTTCAGGTGCTTGATATAAATATAAGTAGGAAAGAGGAATTTTGAGTCTTATGCTTGTTTACAGTTAAGGAGGACAGTACAAAGCTTATTCGCTCGTAACATTACACCTCTCCCCCATTCATTTCAAAAGACACACACACAGAGTGTATATTATATATATGTGTGTATGTATATGTATATATCATATCATATGTACTTGACAGTATAATACATAATGTTCAACGATTGCAAACGGATCAAACAAAAAATACCTAAGCAGATAGGGCACATTACATCTGTACGAATTTCTGGAAGTTGCAAAGATATGAATCTGAAAAGAGAGCAAGATGATACAAAATATTAGTACACTGTAGTCAAACAAAGTAAACACCAATGCAACACGAGGCTCAAAAGATGAACTATTTGACAAGAGAATGCATAAGTTGATAGAAAAGGTATTAGATATAGCATGCATATATATTAGGAGTTTTAGCCATAATCATAGAAAGAGGGAACCATAAATCCTATCTTTCCATATATCAACCTCCATCATAAAACTGGATTCACAACAAATCGATACAAACATTCACAGAAATACACAAGCTTCAAAATAAGGAAAAAGTTGGTTGAAATTTAAAAACGTGGTGTTGGATGCATCCACTGAGAAATATATCCTACAGTGATGTAGTCATTACATTCTTGTCCAGACCAACCTAAGAACCATCTGATTTAAGTGAACTAAGTACAAAGAACCATCATATATAGTGATATAGTGATTACATTCTTGTCTAGACAAAAAGAGCTTTCTGATTTAAGTGAACTAAGTACAAAGAACCATCATAGATAGTCCCTACAGATGAGAGTGAGACACCAATATAGCACTAATGAAAACCATTCCTAATTTAGGCGGGAAAGAATACAGTACACAATGAAAAGGATTCACAAGGAGACTCCAACACTTATCTATATCAATAAAGTAGTGCCTGACAAATAAGTTATTGCAAGGTTTTAGAAACACATTTTCCAGCTACACCCAAATACAATTGCAAGTCGGAACAAATAATATAATCTCCACCACTTGACAAAAACTACCACTGAATCCCTTATCTAAATACTAAAAAGCTCAGTTATCTTCCATCTTGCATAAACCATGTATACTAACATAACTTTTTAATGACATTTTAACAAATTTACCATGAACAATGCATTCCCAATGTCACTAGCAATTTTGAGGCTATGCATGGCTTAGTTGTTTGATACCAACTAGTCCACCACTCCACCGAGACACCAAGCATACGGGCACCACAAAACAATGTATGGAAGAGGAAAAAAGTGAAACGAAATCTGAAACTCAGAATTATGAGAACAGAGAACTGATCGAGCTAGAAGCAGGAAGAGAACAAAAATCACCACATGCAACCTCTTATAGATCAAATCAAGCAGAACAGAAACATGTTTAAAAAATGCAACAATCGATGAACATCGCACACCAAAAACTGTAGGCGACACTACTATGCCGTCAAAACACAACCCACCCCCTTTCAGAAACCAGAAATGCTTGACTACTCCACTGAAACAGTCGTAAACCAGTAAAATCCAGCAGACTCGAATGACTAAACAGAGAGACAAAGACAAAGATAAAAACAAACAGAAGCAGCTACAAGCAGCCACGCATAAAAGGAGAAAACGAGTGAGCTTTCGAGAAATGTTACTGAGGATATTCAGTCGGCTTGTCGCCGTCGCCGCTGCTGGAAGACGAGCTGCTCTCGGAACCTGCAAACATTGGAATCGTTCCGATTAATCGCGATTGATCCGTCACATCAAAATCAATTCTACATCAACCCAAGTACATAAAAACACAAGCGTAAGAGAGGATTGAGAGAGAGAGAGAGAGAGATGCGTGACCCACCTTCTTCTGCTCCAGCTTCCTCGCCGTCGTCTTGGTTCCGCCGCCGGCGATCCCTCGGATCCTCTTTTGGTTCCGCGCCCTCGAATTCCGGGTCGTGGTGTCCCCAGTCCACAACGGAGCGCTTCTGGGCAGGCATTGGTGGATATGGATTCCTCGAATGCGATGTGATTGTGAGATTGCTGAGCAGAGAAAGAGCTTCTTTGTTTATATATAGAAGAAGAAATGAGGAGCAAGAACATGGAAGCGAGGGCATTTTCGTCCTTTTACGAGAACGTTTGTTTACGGGTATACTATACTATACTATAATATGGTGTTGAGGTTCTTTTTTTTTGAAATCTGGTGTTGAGGTTCTTGATTTGTAAGCTACTTAACTTGGTGTGAATATTACGTAAAATGTTATAAACTATTATGAATATTATAGAGTTATAAACTACTGACAATATCATGAACGACTCATTTATCCAGAAGGAACTTGATGAAGTAGAGGGAGAATTGAGGACAGAGATGCATGGATTTACTCAAATCCAGAAAATATTGAACTCAGAGATTTCTGAGAACAAGGGATGAATTTACCTTAAAATTATGGGCTCCTATTTACCATAGCCGTATCGATGATTTTGGAGACTCTGTGCTAAAATAAAAAATTAGACCCTTTAATATTTAATTTAATTATTTTTAATTACAATTTAGGCTTCATAGATTTGGCAATATGAAAAATATTAGGCCCCTAAATTTAAGTATATAAATATCAATAACAAAAGCATAAAAATATATTTCATTTTATATTAATTTGAAGATTTTTTTTCTACATAACTATAATCCATGGAGAGAGGTGAAATCCTTAACTTGTGTACAAATTTCGAATGAGAATTAGTAGTGTGGTCAAACGTGTTAAAGGTGTCAACCGCCGAAGTGCGGGTTCGGTCTGAAACACCATGGTTTAGACCAATAAAAAACAAAAGTTGTAGCAATTTTTTGTACAATTAGAATATTTGATAAAATTTATTAAATTCAACTAACAATTTTTATACATTTTGTCAATTTTCAGTACACAATAGTTTTCATTTTATCAATTTGTTATATTTTTTATACTAACAATAGTATGAGAATCCTATACTTGCAAATAAAATAACCCAAAAAAATAGCAGTTGAGTTCAGTTGAAATTTTATAATATAATATATATATCATTTTTTGTTGTTCATATAACTATTACATAAATTTTATTTTGGGTCATCCACAAAATGGAGGCCTTGTGCAGCAACACTGACTGCACCCCTTCATCTACGGGGCTGCTATTTATAGGCTCTCAATACCCCTAAAGTTGGACTAAAATTATGAAACGAATAAGGGAATATTCCACTAGATCTAGGGTTGTGGCCGGTCACACCCTTGTTTGCTAGGGCCGGCCACACACTCCTACTCCATGTGAGATTCCTCTTTCTTGTTTCTTTTTCCTTCTCAACTTCTTACTAGCTTTTTAACCCGGCGTTGCCCAGTTTTCAAGTACAGTGTCTGAAATTATATTTTATTAAATTGTTTTGTCGACGAAA
>JAYMTK010001998.1:0-14842 GCA_036897405.1 Pelargonium myrrhifolium | reverse complement strand
ACCATTCACACAGTGAGAAAAAGATGGGGCGTCCCGTCTTCATCAGTGCTCGAGTCATTACAGGGTATCTACACACATTGAAGTTAAACTCGTAAGTGCAAATTTATGCATATCTCGGATTATGTAATTGTAATCATGTTTCGTATTAAACTATACATTACCTATCAGTTGGTTTTGAGCCATCGTTAAAACAGTTATCGTACTTCAAATAATCTACTCCCTGAAAAAGACAGGATGTTAGTTCAAAAGTAATAGTCAAGAAGACGACTTCGTTGTCTTTATATACATATAATCAACTACAAACTACATATGTTTCCTTATATATAAAAATTTACATTTCAAATGAGAAAAAGAAATAAGTTGAATTAGCGTTTGGATTAAACAAATTGTTCGGAAATGGGAATCAAGAATCAGAATGATATACTAATTGTTCATGATTTCCCATTCCGTTCACATTCCAAAAAAAATTAATCCAAACACTACTTAATTCATTACCCACGAGGCAAAGGTTTTAGCGTCTTGTTCTTCGTGACCAAGTGAACCGGGCATGGTTTTGCTGCAAGTGAAAAATCTGCAAGATACAAGTACAAAGCAAATGAAATTCACAAACTTAGTTCCTACGACTTAAAACTTAACTGTTTTAAGATGTGGCGATCGTGTTATTTACCCGGCATCTGAGTAGATTCCTAGTTTAAGACCTTTGCTATGAACATAGTCAGCAAGAGCTTTGATCCCGGATGGAAATGTCGCCTTTTTAGGAACTAGATTGCCCTGCAATCAATTTGAAGCCTCCATATATGATCAATCAAGGAAATAACTAAGGTAGCGTTTGGGCTAACAATTTTGAAATGTGAATGGAATTCACATTCCAAAGCCGTTTTCACGACCAAAGAGTCGTTATCCAAACACAAAGATTGAGAATCTCATTCTCATTACCATTCTTGATTCTCATATGTAAACAAAAATTCTAATCCAACCACTAGTGATAAAGTGAAATGGTAAAAAGAACAAAACAACAACAAAGAGTATACCTTACTGTCACGAGCTAATTCGGCCCAACAATCATCTAACAAGGAACATTAATATTGCATGTTAGCCGTTTTGGATTAATGTTGTTATGAAATACTAAGGAAATTAAGAAAGAGAATCAAGAACGAGTTGGGAGGTACGTACCTATGTTAACATACTTATATCCGAGTTTAGAAAGACCGGTAGAAACTAGAGCATCAGCTGTCAAACAAGTTGGATCAAAATTGTAAATAGGCTCCCAAATTATACATTACAAATACAGCAAGGTCAAGCTTTAGCCCTACTTTATGGTAAATAAAGTACTGAAGCTATTCTTTATAACTACCCAATCATTGATGTCCCATAACACATAACTACACGGTTATGACATTAGAGAATGGTATACGTACAAGACATAATGATGACAAATGGAGTAAATGTTATGGAAATCGGAAAGTGTAGTTAGGTGGTTCGGGCTAGCATAGTTGGGTAGTAATATGAAATTAACCTTTAAAAACAAAGAAAACAAAATTACCAGTTTGTTTGATGACTTTCTCGTCGATTTTGCAGTTGAAATGATTCCAACTATTCCACCTACACATGAAACCAAAACAAAACAAAACAAAACCTCGTCAACAAGAAGGAGATATTGACTTGCATATAACAGTTGAGTAGGCTATGCAGTACAAGAACACCCCCAAAACTAAGCCAAATTGCATATAAATGCCCTATACGAAGCCTCATTTAGAGAACTCCACATACATATTTTCTTTGATGTCGATCGTAAGGCTAAAATATTTATTTTAGGAAGAAAAAATTGATAGATCATGTGCCATAAACATGATAAGAGAGCAAACAATCACTTAAATCTAACTCGCATAATGAAAAATTAAAAGTACCTTAAATGAGTTATCACGAAAAAAGTACATAGAATTAGCTGCAAAAGAGGCCAAGTAGTCCCATAGGAGATGTCTTAGTGGTTCAAGACACACATTTCTCTAGGAGAAGTCGTGGGTTCAAATCTCATTGAGTAGGATGGAAAGGGGTTACGAAAAATAGAGCCGGCAATTTAGAAACGAACACGCAGACACCCAAAACCAACCGAAGATTTTTAGGTTCAGGTTCTTGAAAAATGTAGGTCGGGCCCTCAAATTTTACAAGTAAAACCCGACCCGCGGCACCCATTCCCCTTCTGGGCTGGATTTGAGGTAAGCCCTTTTCAACCCGACTAGAAACCCGAATTGACACCTCTAAAGCTACTTCTGTGTGATTTTTTTTTTATAAGTAATACCAACGCCCCTAATGGTTCTGGTGGGATTTGGGCCTGAGACCTCTGAAAAAATCCAAGAGCCTTAAACCGTTTGCTCCGGTGGGTGTTGGTACTTCTGTGTAGCTCAGTCCATTGAGCATTTTCATTATATATATAAAGAAGAGGCTAAATATGGAGTATTTTTCTGCAATCTATCCTAAAATGTATGATAAACACACAATAAAATCATATGAATAAATCCAATAGAAATAGAAGCAGAAAGTTCATAGATTTTGTATGTATATGTAATTAAAACCAAACTAAAAAGAACAATTAGGAAGTGAGAGAGGGTTTTAGGGTTGAATACCCCATGGGAGGAGTCATGGAAAGACCATTAGCCAGAAGATCTCTTCTCAGTGGCTCTTCTGATGCCATTGCTGATGAAGATAAACACCATGTTTTGATCATCAACATTAAAATTGCAACAAACACCATCTTCATCTTCATCTTCACTGCTACAAGCTAGGACTGCGACTGAGAGTAAATTATATCATGAACATTGATCAAGTAAGAGTGAAATTCAAGAGTAATTAATGCATGAAGAACAAAGGAGTTTTGTTGACAGATCCATATCTCATAGTCATAGATTAGATTAGATACTCACTTCACTTCACTTGATGGATTGTTGTTTGAAGTTGGACTATCTTTCTTCACATGTACTAATATATATATCACTTTTGTCCTTTATGAAAACTAGTCTACACTCTAGACTCTTCATCACTGGGCCAAACACCACACTTTACTAGGTTGAAAATGAGTCTCCTTTACTGTGTTAACTGACATTGACTTGGGTGAAATAAACTCTATTTGCTTAAAAGTAAAATTTTTAATATAGGCAATTCATGCACAATTGCTTTAAAAGTTGTCTTTAATATTTTTATACTATCAAAAGTCTTAAGTATAGTTTCTTGTGCAAACTTTATCGAACACAATATAAAACAAAACACATGCAATATCTCACATGTATCAATTTATTTTTTAAAAAGTAAATAAAAATAATAAACGGATAATAAAAAAATACAAAACTCAAATCTCTATAACCCTTTTAATTATCTTGTCAACATTTGCAACAAACACAAGTTAGTAGTCAACACCATCATAATAAATAAAGAAATTAAATCAGTCTTAGAGCCACAAATATAAATAAAGATGCCATTGGATCTTTCTCAAGAAATAGAAAGGTTGGAAAGTTGATAATGAGAGAGAGAGGTCCATAGATTTGAAAGTTTGAAGCAGATCCACTCACTCACTGTGCTTCTTCGGTTGTTCTTGGCATATTCTTCTGACCACAGCACATGCTTTTTGCTTGAGAATCATACCATATCAACCAAAATTGATATCTAATTTAGTTTCTGTTTTAATTTGGTCCCTCTCAATTAGAGGTGGCAAAAAGTAGGGTCGGGTCGGGTTAGGATTGAAAAACCTTAACCCTAACCCGACCCTATAGGGTGTTCGGGTTGGTCGGGTCGGGTTGGATTATGGTCGAAAATCAGGTTTTAGGTATAAAATAACGGGTATACCCGACCCCTTTTTTAGGATTGAAAAAATCAAATCCGAACCCGACATTTTTAGGGTCGGGTGGCGGATGCCCGCGGGTACGGGTCCATTTTGCCAGCTCTACTCTCAATGAGCTGAAATTCAACTGGACCCAACAGATTTTTGGGTCAGATCGAGTAAATTACAAGCCTAAATCTGAAATCCGATCACAACTCGAACCTCTAGCACTTTCGGGAAGGATTTGGACTAACCCGAAATCCAATTTGCCAGCTCTACCCTCAACTACACAAAATTCGTAAAATATTTTGCAAAATCCAAATCACTGGCCATAACCAGACATATAGTTCCACATAAATGCAAAGTCCATTATTTCTGTATCAGGCCATACATGGAAATGCATCATTCAACATTTCAACACATGTTGATGAAAATCCCATGCACTCACATACATCCTGTCACATACCTAAACTTTAAACAGAAACTACCTTAATCCTCCACCATTACTACAGATGGATGCAACATAGTATCACCACAAAACACAAGGTTCGGAAAATAAAAACACATCTTGTCCAGCTCAATAACCGAATCATTTCACTAAGCAGATCTTAATAACCGACGCTGATCCAATGCGATGAAGTGCCACAACAGCATCTCCGGGTTTGCACAGTCCTCTCTCCGTTGCAGACTTCAGCGCCGCCTCCAGAATCACCTCTGTGGATTCTGCATCCGTTGCCTTGGCGGATCCTTCGGCCAGAAGAGGAATCAAACCCCTGTATATCAGACTGTGCCTTGCTGGTGTCTCGTCGCTGCAGGTCCAATCAAACGAGTCTGTTGTCAGAACGGGGACGACCACAGAGAGGATTGGAACGGCTGGCCTGTACTTGGCGACCAATTTTGCTGTAGTGCCTCCACGAGTCAGCACGACAATGAGTTTTGCTCGAGCCTTGTTAGCTGTTCGGACAGCTGAGGACGCCAGACTCTCTAGTGGGCTCATGGGAAGTGGAGTTGACCTAATCATCTCCTTGAAGATAACACCGTAGTCGAGGGAAGATTCTGCTTCGATACAGATTCGAGCCATGATCTTCACAGCAAGTTCGGGGTATGCCCCAGCTGCACTCTCGCCACTAAGCATGACGCAGTCAGTGCCATCGAGGACAGCGTTGGCAACATCGGTGGCTTCAGCACGTGTTGGCCTTGGAGACTTGATCATGGACTCAAGCATCTGGGTGGCGGTGACCACGGGTTTGCCTGCTAGGTTACACTTGTATATCATCATTTTCTGTGCCAAGAAAATCTTCTCAACTGGAATCTCCATTCCAAGATCACCACGAGCAACCATAAATGAATCAGTTTCACGTAAGATCTCATCAAAGTTTACGACTCCCTCCTGGTTTTCAACCTTGAGAAATCACAGCAACAGAGAGAATCATTAAATGACCATAAATAAATAAACAGCAAAAATAAGCTAGTAATAATTAATAAAAGCGCATGAGAATTCTAATAGCTTAAGATGCATAGCAGAAGTGATTTCTCCCCACAGAGTACAACAAGACATGCATGTGCAAGGCTGATGCAGATTTTTCTTGGAATAAGGTTGAAAAGTAGGTAGTCAAATATTATTATTCACTAAGCAAAAGAACCGATTTTATAAGCTCTTAGGTTTCAAAAAGTTGTCAAATTGCTGTTTGCATGAATGATGTTCCTCAAATGGTCTTAAAACATTATTATTTTCTATTTCACGTGTCTTGAAAAACAGACTTTCATCTACTTGATTGACATGTGTACCAGTAAACAAGATGTCAAAGTCAAATCAACTAATCAGTTACATAGCAAGGCATACTTAGAGGTTGCAAAAATACACAGATCATGCATCCACATCCATAAATACAGATTCAAAAACTTATTGTATATGTTTAGCATGTGGCCCAAGAACATTAGAAATTGACAAAATCTACCTAGAATATTGCATTACAGCGCAGAGAATCTGTTACTTCGAGGCTACAAAAACCATGCATACATAAACTTATTACTTTACATGCTGAAAAGCCTAGAATTCTAGAAATAGAGAAGGAACATACCTTTGACATAAGCTGAATATTCTTAGCGTGGGAGCCAAGAACCTTACGGACATTTACAAGATCTGACCCCTTCCGCACAAATGAAAGAGCAATCATATCAATCTTGTTTGGAACACCCCATTGAAGAATGTCTTCCTTATCCTTCTCTGTCAATGTAGGAAGATCAACCACAACACCAGGAAGATTGACATTTTTCCTCTCACCTAGCATTGCAGTGTTCTCACAACGGCATCTAACTGTTCCAGCACTTGTATCACAAGACAAAACAGAGAGGGTGATGGTTCCGTCAGCACATAAGATGGTATTTCCAGGCTTCAAGTCCACAGCAAGCTTTTTGTAGCTCATGGCGATCATCTCTTCAGTGCCCTTGATGTCATAATCAGTACTAACAGTGATTTCCTGACCCTCCTTGAGTTGAATAGGTTTCTCATCCTTGAGGAAACCTGTTCGAATTTCAGGTCCCTACAACAAATTGAGTGAAAAGCAGATGAGGACCCAATTCTCATTATCCTAGAGCTATCAAACAAAAGAAGACCCTAGTCTATGAGTGACCAAAAAGTACCTAAACTCACTCTAATAGTCCCTCCTCTCACTCATGACCTCTCAATCAAACTATTATGTAAGAGGGTTCATTGTCTAATAAATTCCTTCACAACCATAACTACTTTTTGTCTGACACTTACATAAATGATTTCAATTGCAATCCAGACCATACCAAAGATGCATATACCATCTTATTTGCTCTTGAAGAGAGGTGCAAGTCAGCTAGATTATCAATTTTCCACACGAAAGAACAAAACAAAGAAAACATTGAACACGTGCATGTAAGGGAGAGTATATTTGTTTATGTTAAACTACCTTGGTGTCGAGCATAACAGCGCAGAGAGTCTGAGTGTTGTGCATGGCAATCTTGAGATTGTTGAGGGTCTCCTGATGATACTCATGGGTACCATGGGAGAAGTTGAAACGAGCAACATTCATGCCAGCCCTGAGAAGCTTCTCAATCATGGAGACAGATCGAGAAGCAGGACCGAGAGTGCAGACGATCTTGGTCTTGGGGATGCGACCATCATGTGGGAGATCCTTCATGATCCCCTCAATGTCTATGTTGGCCATTCTTCACGAAACACAAACAGTATACAGATGTTGGTAAGATACTTAACTCAAATATACACACCCACAAAACCAGAATAAAAATTTACACAGATATCACATAAAGCAGCTGTTTATAACATAAGCAAATAAAAGGGTTAGTGTGAAAAATGATCCTCCAACTATACACCATATCATACATGATACTCTTGACTATTTTTTTTTAATTCACAACTGTTCATTATGCCATTCAATCTCATCAGTAATCTCCCATGCCCAACAATAAATTTTGTTAACTCCCATTTCTTTCCAAAATCTGCGCATGCACAAAATATGAACTAAATGAAAGTTAATTTTTATCAAAAGATAGGCATTGGTACAGTAGATGATGAGATCGAATAGTACAAGCATCAATGATATTTAACCCTAAATAAAAATGACAACTTTATTTAGAAATGAACAGCGATTGCAAAAGCAGCAACAATAGACAAATATTGAACGACAATCGTAGAAATAAACAATTGTTTGGTCATATAAAGATGAAATCGCATAATCAAATAAACAAAGAAGAAGAAATTGCATCTACTGAGTGTTAAAAACTAAAAAGCAGCAGCAGCAGCAGCAGTAGTATTATTAGGGATTCAACACAACACAACAAGCGAGCCGAACCTGAGATCAGATCTCCAATCGCAACAAAAAATGGAGGACTCGAGACTAAATAGATATATAGATGAGTAATTATGAGGTGAAATCGAAGAAGAAAGAAGAAGAAATCATACTCGATGTGAACTGAAATGGAACTGAAAGCGAAGAAGAAGCAAGCAGAGCAGCTGAGAAGAGAAGAGAAGAGAAGACGAAGAAGAAGCGACGACCCTTGCTGTTGTTGTTGTTGCTGTTGTCTGAATCTGAACTGAAAGGAGTGAGAGAGAGAGAGGATGTAGTAGATATGTGCGTGCTAGTTGCTACCATTACTGTTTATTTTATTTTATTTTTTATTTTATTATTATTATTATTTTATTATTTTTTGTATTAAACCGTGGGTTCTAGAGCGGATCTACATTGTAGCAGTTGTCACCTTTAAACCATTTGACCACATCCTAACTAATCCACATTCGAAGTTTGTTCACATGTTAAAGATTTCACATTTCTTCATTAGTGTGTTGAGTGATGATCGAAACTGATATTTTTTCCACTCACGCAACATGTGTTAACCAACTGCGCCACCCTCATGGGTAATTACTGTTTATTTTATATGATTATACTATATAAATATATATAAAAAAATGGTATAATGTGTACCGGTTAACTGATATAAAGTTATATCAGTTGAACTAATAAGGTGATGATAACTCATTTAAAATCATGAATCTAGACGGGTCGCTCCGCTCCCATAAATTCATTTGAGTGGGTGTAAGTGATTTTAAATGAGATGTTATCACCTCATTGGTTTTGTCAAGTTGCAACTGATATAACAGTTATCAGTCAACTGAAATACATTTTACCCATAAAAAATTCAATCGTAAGATATTAGTAAAGACTCTCAACCAGTTAAAAATGACTAATAAGATAATGTCACGTTATCAGTTAACACTCGAACTTGTTTTAATAATTTTTTGAGTATAAAACTTCGGCCCAAATTCATTTTTCTTTATATCTTAAATGAGAATCCCATCCAATTAATCATGACTGAAATTTCGGATACTTTACTAAATATATTAGTCGCAGATGATGACCAAACTCAGAAGGCAAGAGAGAGCACGTGGTGTTTGTTTGGTGGTTTGGTGGCGTGTGTGGTGGTTTGGGACTCTTCTCAAAAATGGCCCATTGGTTTTTCTTTATTTATTTATTTTCTTTTTGGAATTTATAAAAGGTCAAAATATCTCTAGTGATATTTGAAGAGGTAACACTGCACGTTTTATTTTAGATATATTTAATTATGGTAAAACTGATATAAAATGATATTTAATTATGATAAAGTTATATCAGTTGCAATTTAACAAAGTTAATAAAATGATGACACTTCATTTATAATCACTTATACTCACTCAAGTGAATTTGAGAAAACAGAACGACCCGTCCGGATCCATGATTTTAAATGAGATGTCACCACCTTATTAGTGCAACTGATATAACTTTATATCAGTCAACTGATATACATTAAACCCATTTAATTATCCGGTGTTATTTGTGTAATATGCTAAAATCAATGGAATTTCATGCTAGTAAGTATACTATTCTCTTGTTTTCCTATTAGGAGCATGACTGCATATTTTTTTAATGTTAAAAGAGTATCCTTGCCATGTATGGTATGAAATTTGGCCAAATTTTGTTACAACAAACTCGAAAAACACCAAATCGAACACACAAAAATGTGACATTGTATGATTAAAGACATCATGATTCATGACGATAGTTTTGAAAAAAAATCACTTACTATTTCTACAATAACGACAATAAATTAAGTAACATGCCTTGAGCTTGTTACAATAAAATATAGAGGGTAAAAACTCGTTCCAGTCTAACTAAATAAATAATTCTTAATTTTTATAAAAATAGAAAAATACAACTATTTTAAGGCAAATATTAGAGTTGGCAATTTGAATCCAAATCCACGGCATTCGAAATTCAATCCGACTGAAAATAATCTAATATGATCCAACTAGTTTCCGCTTGAATCGGATATATACACAAATTTTACACTCTAATCTGATATGATTAAATCAAATTTGAAACAATGTTTATTGATCACAGCTCGGAAAAAATACAATCCATAAAATCCAAATTGCCACCTCAGGCGAAGCATAGGGAACAACAAGTCCGAATCCATGATTTTAAATGAGGTGTCATCGCTTTATTAGTGCAACTAATATAAATTTATATCAGTCAACTGATGCCCATATTACTCTATGCATATTGAGTCTCTTAACACATAGTCGTGTTAGAGCTCACTAACCAAGTCGTGTTCGTGTGAGAGTTTCAACATATTTAATAACAGTGTCATGTTTATGTTAAGCTTCCAAAACACATGCACAATGAAATATTTGTGTTGTGACATTTGTTCCGACAAATTTTCTGGTCAAACTAGATCGGATTTATCCTACAAAAATACATATCGGATTTGACATCCATACATTCTACACTAAAATCGAGAACTCAATCTTATCCAATCCAAATTCATCCAAAATCCAAATTGCCACCGCTAAAATTAACCATAAAAAAACAACCCCGACTACTTAATGTATTTATGTCGAATAGATTAAATTTGTGACATTTAATCGTGTTGTGCTAAATGCGTAAACTTGTTTCGTGTTGTGTTCGTGTTAGTATTAATAAACAAGTTGTCCTCGTGTTTAGTATTTGAACACGGTTACTAAATGTGTTCGTGTTTATATTAGCCCATATAGCACACAATCAACACAATCAACCTTGAACACGACACGACGCGCACATGAACTACCGGCTCTAGTTGGCCACCATGCCTCAAGGGAGAGGTTCACCACATAAATTACACAAGCAGATGTGCATATTTACGTACCTGTAAATACTGTCCGAGAGTGAAGATCTCAACATCTACAGTTTCTTGACCTCATCATCAGATTCTCCATGGCCTAGAATAATACCCCTGATAGTCTCTACAGCTTAGATGAGAAACCGTAAGGAACAACAACATAAAAGAACAGCAACGGATTAACAATATAGTGTAAAAAGCAACAACCGACAAATTTCTGAAACAGCCTAAGACCAGATGGAAATTTTCCAGACCCACCTGAAATCAACATAAAAGCATCTTTAATAAAGCTATTTCTTAAAACCAATCATAACGATTAACCAATTTTTACAAGTAATGCATCATATAGATATATTTGGTTCCCTCGGATTACAAGAAGTAAGGCACTCCTGTCCTAGGTCCTCTCATCTGGTTGTTCTCTTCTGTTTCGGTGAAAAACTTAACTTCTCTCTCCTGCAAGGTAATATGGATACATCAATGACACCGAATCAGAAGAAAAATCTCATTATTAAAGATAACGGTATACACTAGGTTCAGTTTCGGCTAACATTGTCGTATGAAATTGAACTCAGGTAGGGCTTGGATTAGAGTTTTTGTTTAGGAATGGGAATGAGGTTCTCATTGTTCAAGTACGGATTAAGACTTTTTGGTCATGAAAATGACTCGGGACAATGCTACATGTATGATAGACCTATACAAACAATATACAAGGAAGTTGCAATCAATATCTCACCATATTCTCATTGAAACTCAATATAGAAGCCAAATTCCCACAACGATAGCAATAATTTGGTGCAGACCATACCTGTAAAATTAAGAACAAAATATACTATGAAGTTGCTAAAATAAGTAAATAAAAACAAAATGAATAAGCAAGCTTTTGAGTCTCACGGTCACGAGGCCTTTATCTTGAAACATGTACTTGAGCCCTTCTTGCACGAGTTGGTGTGCTCGACAAACCAGATCAAGCTTGTTTATGTGATTGAACTTCAGAGAGGGTACAAAGTGTTGAAATTTCAGAATAATAATATACTTTGAAACCTCTTTACTTCATGAAGAAAAACTACAAAATGACTTCCAAAAAACAACTTATTCTTTGGTGTTTGGATGGCCTGGAAAAAAAAATTTCATTTGTAAACGAGAGAAGATTTTTCGTGCATCCTTTTTTTCATGAAATACATACAGAAGATTACACTACATTACCTCAGAAGAGACCCTGGAACCAAAAAGCCAACCTGCCCCACGTGGACTGACTGCCCATGTTTCAATATCTTCAGGATCACTCCACATAAGATCACATAACGGCCCCTCATGTGGTATCTCACAGTTACGTTCTATTACTCTTATCTACCAGAAAAGAAGTTGAGATATACTTAAGACTCCATTACAAATACCAAAACACTGAGTTAACACAAGGAGAAAATAAGAAGTTACCTGATCGACTGTCCGTACGTCAGGCGAAAGACCACCATGAACACACAGCACCTACAGAAAAAGAAGAAGAAAAGGAGCAATACTATAATTTAAGAAACACAAATGTAACTCAGATGAATGTCTAGAGAGAAGAGGGCTTACAGTTCCATCTATAATGGCTGAGAGTGTTAGATAATCAAAAACATCAGTACAGTACCGCCATGCATTGGCATTTCCATACTTTCTCTGGCACTCATCATAAAAACCATAAACCTGCAAAACATCTGAGTAGAGTTACTATAGCGGCAATTGCAGGATGCTTTACACTCACGAGACATTGGGACTGAAGCAGAATGTTAAGTTTTCAGTTTTAACTTTTTACACAGTTACTGTAAGACAAAGAACTAGGATTGAGAAAATGTTTCCTTTGAACAAATTCTGAAACTTTATTCGTCAACAAAAGTCGCAGTGGGTAATGGAAAAAAAATTTCACCACAGTTTTAGGAAACATAAGATGAAAGAAATATCATCCACCACATTCTACAACATATATAAGGTACCGACTCGACTGTGCCCCCAACTGAGTATGTAAGATCTGGTTTGTATTTTGCCTAGCAAAATTATACTAGATCTTCAATTTTCTAAAGCAAATGAACTTAATATGTACAATAAAAACACAGTACCGATGGAGCAATAATGCATACAGAATCTTGAAACGTTTTAGAATTAAAACTTGAAGCTAATCTGAACTTCATTCTAAGACAAACTATTACTAGAATAAGATGGAATATAGCAACCAATAGCTTCATTCCAGGCATATACAGTATCAAATACGGGTGGGGTTTCTGATGGGAAAAACAACAACTCAAATACAAAAAAATTGCATAGATTTTGAACTGAGTCAAGAAATGGTAGATCTCTCTGTTACATAAGATTCAACTAAACAGATATCTTGATGTGTTATCAATTGATTGTATGTTGAGTAGCTCTATGAATGCAAAATCTTGGGTGAATTGTGCATACCTGAGTTAATTGTCTGCTCTCATGATTTCCACGCAAAAGGGGGATATTTGCTGGATACCTACAAAGTAGACCCGCCAATAAAAGAAACAAAGCACTGTTAGCTTCTTCAAAGAGCATGATCTTGATTGCAAGGGCATCAACTAACAAAAGTCAAAGTTTCAAGTGTACAATAACATGATTCTGTTCTGTTGAAATCTATTCTATGAAGGAAGAGAAGTTTGAACAATTATTTATTTCAGGAAGCTTCATTTCTTTTTTAAAGGAGGACAACAGGACAAAGTGGTTTTGAAGTGTTAAGCCAAATTGCACTTCTCTGTAACTATTTCTGGAAAAAGATTTTCCTTAGTGACAATCAAATGCATTTTTAGTGAAACGGAAATCTTCTATATTAGGGCTTTAGCCCGATGTGATGATATTTAAATCTACAACATCCTGAGTACAAGTCAAATAGAAGGGTGAGCATGTATTGGTTGAGGGCATACCTTGCTTTAAGAAGCAAAAGAATAGTGAAAACTTCAAGACTGTTGTAACCTCGATCAACGAAATCCCCCTGCCAGGGCATTACAGATATTTCTTATCCCAAGTGAATAAACGAAAGACATTGAATAGGACAGAAATTACTACATACAAAGATACGAACCGCACCATAAATATATAATTTGTCTCTGGTACATTACCTCCTGTCTGAAAAAGTTTCATTAAGTCATGGAACTGACCATGAATATCACCACAGACGGTGACTGGACTGTTCACAGGCTGCACATTGGACTCCTCAATGAGGATCTCTTTTACCTGTGATATTTGTACGCACAACATTAAGTATAATACTACCTTCACCTAATAAAATATCATCTGCATTGTTCATGTAAGAAAAAATAGACCTATTTTCTTCGATACACATCGTACAGGACACAAACAAAACCAGCAAAAACACTCCAATCAGATCAATGTTATTGACTTGTGTCTGGTGTCACAAATGTGTTCTTACAGGGGTGAACCATACAATTAACAAAATGAGCATACACATCAAAAAAATTATGATAATTCCTCTGTCCCAAAATGAGTGCCCACCTTCCTTTTTTTTGTTAGTTAGTTAGTTAGTTATACATGCATTACTAACATAACAATACCTCTTATCATAAGTTAGTTAGAACTCGTTCACTCTTTGAGTTTTTTACAACAAGAGCACATGAAGGTACAAGGGAGAATGTTCAGTTCTAACTAACTTATCCTTAACTTTTACAAAAATAGGAAAGCGGGCACTCATTTTACGACAGAGTGAGTATTATATAAATTTAAAGCACGAAATCATCAAGAACAATCAACTATACATTTTGAAGTTCTATAAGAACTCACATCACATCAAATGATCCACAAATGCATGTACATGGATCTTAAAAAACTACAGCTCAACTGCTGTACTAATTTGGGAAGATGTCAGGTAATCTTGAATTCAGAGCAACATAACATTTCATATGGTTCAGATGATTGTGAAACCTCCTTAAGTCACCTCAAACACAAAACAAGAGTGCTCCAAACCTCACAAATAACACACCTATGTAAGTTTTAGACTAAAGAATAAGGTAGCGCTTGGATTATAAATTTTGTTCAGGAATTGAAATGAGACACTCAATTACTCAATTTTACCTTCCACTCTTGATTCTCATTTCCATTCCAAAAAAAAATTAATCTAAATGCTTACTTAGTTTTCTATCACAAACTGCGCACCTACTTCAATTTTCCTCTATTTCATCATTGTGAATTTGTTCATAGAATTATTTGGAGGAGCTTCCCTAGCTCGATCTACAATGACTGCTCAACACCACACCACTGAGATTTCAAGATACATACAAACAGAACAACTGAAGACAAATAAGTCTTTGAACCTGAGTTAATCAGGATCAAAATTAGTAA